>JAODAL010018226.1:0-75328 GCA_025379985.1 Phyllomedusa bahiana
TTCCCCCTTTTGATTGGCGGGTTTATGCCGACCAATGAGAAGAGCTTACAGAATTTGAATTACTGTATTTCCCGGCAATTTTTAATATCCAAATTCCTGATATAGCGCCGTTCTTGATGTTTGGAAAGTGTTTTTATTTATGTATTTTTTTTAGAAGGTTTGAGCTCTTTTTCAGATAATGTTTTACACGTAATAAAAAAGTTTTTTTGATTCATACCCCATGCCTCACGAAGCTGAGAGCTGAGATTTATTTCTTGAGCGATCTTATATATTTTCCCTTTAATTTTAAATGATCCACTTTTTCACTACATTTAATCATTTTTAGACAGCTTTGATTTTTCACTTTATTCATTCATTCATCTGAAAGATAACTCTTTTTGCTCTTCACTAACATGTTTAATGATTTCTCGCTGTTTTTCTAGCCTGTCTCGAATCGGAATACATGTTAGGCGCAGTCCCTTCTGCGCCTTAGTCCCTTCTGCGCCTCACACACTGGCAAGGCGCGGTGGACTTTACACCGCATGTATGAGCGCACCTCGGGCGCCGACATACATGAGGTGCAGTTTTCGCTTGAAATTGGGCGAAAACAAGCGCTCCGACGTGGCGAGATTCATACATGTCGCCCTAAATGTCAGAATAAACATACAATGTGAACAAATTACAGAATTAAAGGAGGACCTCAAACGAGGGCAGAGTAATGAAACTAAAGAATGTGAGTACCAATTAACCATAAAATATAGAGTGGCAAAATTCCAGTGGATAATAGAGGGAAAGTTAAATCACTTCAGTAAGAGCATATACTGTATAGGGTATAGTAGATACTATACAGTCATATGAAAAAGTTTGGGCACCCCTATTAATCTTAATCATTTTTAGTTCTAAATATTTGGGTGTTTGCAACAGCCATTTCAATTTGATATATCTAATAACTGATGGACACAGTAATATTTCCAGATTGAAATGAGGTTTATTGTACTAACACAAAATGTGCAATATTAGTTATTAGATATATCAAATTGAAATGGCTGTTGCAAACACCCAAATATTTAGAACTAAAAATTATTTAGATTAATAGGGGTGCCCAAACTTTTTCATATGACTGTACTAGAAGAGTGAAGGTGTGAAGTATTTTGAGGTGACCCAGGGCTCTCATAACAGAAGTTTTTTGCTGCATAAGTATGGCATACTATCAGTTTAGTTTAGCAGAGATAAAGTTAACATGTCTAACAACATCAGGGAGATATGGAGTTTTTGGCTCCTTACAAAATTCAGCTATTGCTATTAGTGTTGAGCGATTATTATTGACAAAGTTGAAATCGGCACGGTATTTACGTTGATCGGATTTTTTAGATCACGCGATAATTTAGGTTAAAATCTGTGCATAATCTATTTAAAATTGCGCCATTTTTGGCGCTTCCTGTCATTTTGGCGGCCAGCAAATCAGCTTACAGAAAGAGCAGGGGGAGATGTGTGTGCAACGTCATGACTAGGATGTGTATGGTTGCGATTGGCTGGAAAAAATCACATGACCTCGTTTTACATAGAACAGCCCTTCCTTTTCATGAAACAGGGGTCTGTCAGCGTCTCAGCGCAGTAGGACGGGCGCTCTGCCTCTGTCCAAACAGCTCAGCAAACAGCTCAGCGAAATTATTCTATTTCTTCACAGAGAAAGCTCTACTGTTAGCTGTGATCCTTACAACTTAGTTAGATCAGAGATTTGAAGATTTTATGTAGTTAGGTAGAGAATTTTAAAGGAGCATCTACTGCTGTAAAGTCATGGAAGGGAGCAGGGGGGGGGGGGTCCCGTGGGCGAACACAGACAAGTTCTTTAAAGAATACTGGATATGGTTCACCAAGACTTAGTGTAGACATTGAAACTGCAATTGTTTTAAATTATTAACAGTTTTCTATTGAAATATTTCCTGGATATTGGGCAGCCTGAACTTATATTAGGATACACATCTTTTCTAGTAACTGCAGGTCTCTTTGTTAGGTGCAAAACACTTTTATTATCAGTATACATTGCAGATAGGTGTTCTTTTTCAATTTTGCCCATTCCAGCTTTGTTGATATAGCCACCTTGCAGTTAAATTAGAATCCAGCAATTTTGTAGTCAGCACAGGTTGATAGGTGCCAAAAATACCTTTAATTATCCGAATACATTTCAGATACGTGTTTTTTCACTTTGGCGCAGTACAGCTTTGTTGATAGAGAACTTGCAGTTAACTGTGAATACAGCAATTTTGTAGTCACCACAGGTGAATTGAAAAGGTGCCAAAAATACCTTTTATTCTCTGAATACATTTTAGATACGTGTTTTTTCACTTTGGCGCAGTACAGCTTTGTTCATTGAGGCACCTTGCACTTAAATGTGAATACAGCAATTTTGTAGTCACCACAGGTAATTGAAAGGTCCCAAAAAAATACCTTTTATTATCCGAATACATTTCAGATACGTGTTTTTTCATTTTGGGCGCAGTACAGCTTTGTTGATGGGAGCACTTTGCAGTTAAATGTGAATATAGAATTTTGTAGTCACCACAGGTGAATTGAAAGGTGCCAAAAATACCTTTTATTATCCGAATACATTTCAGATGGTATTTTTTTCACTTTTGGTCAGTCAAGCTTTGTTGATAGATCTACTTTGCAGTTAAATTTGAATCCAGCAACTTTGTAGTCACCACAGGTTGATAGGTGCCAAAAAAACCCTTTTATTATCAGTATACATTTCAGATACGTGTTTTTTTCACTTTGGCGCAGGCCAGCTGTGTTGATAGAGCCACCTTGCAGGTAAAATTTGAATCCAGCAACTTTGTAGTCACCACAGGTGTACTGATAGGTGCCAAAAATACCTTTTAATATCCGTTAAATTAAATTTTTTCAGGTACTGTTTTTTTGTTTTTTTGATTTTGTTGTTAAAAGGTTTTTCCAAAATATCTTATTTTTCCAAAAGACGGGTGTTTTTTTCACTTTTGGTCAGTCAGCTTTGTTATAGCTACTTGATTATTTGAATACAGCAATTTGTAGTCCCCCAACAGGTGAATTGATAGGTGCCAAAAATACCTTTTATTTTCCGTATACATTTCAGAAAAGTGTTTCAGATAGGTGTAAGTCTGGCCCTGGCAGCTGGACCTCCGTGTTAAAGATGGCTGACGGCAGCACTGGCTCTCACCGTTAGGGGCAATCAGGAGAGCTTCAAATTTCTCTAAAAAATCAGATTTTGAAAAAGGTGATTTCTGTGAGGTAAAGTAGTATCAAAAAGGGGCCCAGGGCTGGACACAAATTGCACAATTTGAGGCTTAAAATTTTCTGGGGCTGGAGTCACTATGGGGTCGCATCATTTGATCTCCAGGGGAGTAAGTCCCTAATCAATAAAGAAGGATTTGGAGGAAAAATGAAACCATTGAATTGATTGGCTGAATCAGTCTCAGAAGCAAGGAGGGCAAATGTCTTCTCAACTAAGAAGTGTTTTGGGGATGATTAGGACATTTGTATTACTTATGGGGTGTGAGGACGAATTAACACATCTACACGTGTAAAAAATACCTTTAAAAACTGCAGGGAGGGGTGTATGTTGTATGTTATCATACTTGAAAAAAAAAAGCAAAATGGTAATAATGTAAAACAATAAATAAAACTTCCCTAAATAAAATCTGTAAACAAATGTCAGTTAACAAAATATATAATAAATGAGAGTCACTGTACAAATTAGCATAGTGGCACTTTGTGATCTTGTGGGTCAAAAGGGTTTAGGGGTCATGCTGTGGCCAGGACAGGTATAGTCTATGTCCAAATTCAATAAAATGGTGGTTCAAAGACTTCTTTCCGGCAAATTTTTAATTTGGGGGTCAACAGGTTTAGGGGTCATGCTGTGGCCCAACAGGTATAGTCAATGTCCAGTTCAACTAAAAATGGTGGTTCAAAGACTCCTTTTCCCGGCACTTTTTAATCTGTGGGTCAGACAGGTTTAATTGGTCATACTGCGGTACAGGACAGATATAATCAATGTCCGTTCAACTAAAATGGGGGTTGAAAGACTCCTTTTTCCCAGCACTTTTAATCTGTGGGCCAGACAGGTTTAATGGTAAAACTGCTGGTACAGGACAGATATAGTTAATGTCCAGTTCAACTAAAATGGTGGTTCAAAGACTTTCCCTTTTTCCCCGGGACTTTTAATTTGGGGGTCAAAAGGTTTAGGGGTTTATGCTGTGCCCAGGACAGGTATAGTCTATGTCCAGTGAAACTAAAATGGTGGTTTTTAAAGACTCCTTTTTCCGGCACATTTAAAATGTGGGGGGCATGCAGGTTTTTGGGGGTCATGCTGTGGCCCAGGACAGGTTATTCAATGTCCAGTTAACTAAAATGGTGGTTCAAAGACTCCTTTTCCCGGCACTTTTAAAATTTTGGGGTCAGACAGGTTTAAAGGTCATAGTTTTGGCCCAGGACAGGTAAAAGTCAATGTCCAGTTTTAACTAAAATGGTGGTTCAAAGACTCCTTTTCCCGACTTTTAATTTGGGGGTCAGACAGGTTTAATGGTCATACTGCGGTCCAGGAACAGGTATAGTCAATGTCCAGTTCAACTAAAATGGTGGTTGAAAGACTCACTTTTCCCGCACTTTTAATCTGTGGGCCAGACAGGTTTAATGGTCATACTGCGGTAAGGACAGATATAGTTAATGTCCAGTTCAACTAAAATGGTGGTTCAAAGACTCCTTTTCCCCACTTTTTAATTTGGGGTCAAACAGGTTTAGGGTATGCTGTGGCCCAGGAAAGGTATAGTCTTATGTCCATGAAACTAAAATGGTGGTTGAAAGACTCCTTTTTCCGGCACAAATTTTTAAAATTTGGTGGTCATGCAGGTTTGGGGCACATGCTGTGGCCCAGGACAGGTATATTCAATGTCCAGTTCAAACTAAAATGGTGGTTCAAAGACTCCTTTTCCCGGCACTTTTTAATTTGGGGTCAGACAGGTTTAAATGGTCATATGGGCCCAGGACAGGTAAGTCAATGTCCAGTTCAACTAAAAAAGGTGGTTCAAAGACTCCTTTTCCCGGCACTTTTTAATTTGGGGGTCAGACAGTTTTAATGGTCATACTGCGGTCCAGGACAGGTATAGTCAATGTCCAGTTCAACTAAAATGGTGGTTGAAAGACTCCTTTTCCCCGCACTTTTTAATCTGTGGGGCACACAGGTTTAATGGGTCATATTGCGGTACAGGACAGATATAGTTTTAAAGTCCAGTTCAACTAAAATGGTGGTAAAGACTCCTTTTTCCGGCACTTTTTAATCTGGGGTCATGCAGGTTTGGGGCTCATCTGCTTCCAGGACAGGATATTCAATGTCCAGTTTTAAGTAAAATGATGGTTCAAATCCTACTGCCTTCTGGAACTTTTTAATTTGTGGGTCATGCAAGGGTTTTAAAGGGGCATGCTTGGGGCAAGACAGGGAAAAGTGAATGGTCTGTGAGTTTTTTACTGTGGCTTTTATAACCTAAGTGTATTGCCTAAGATGTAGCACGTATCCATTTGTCTGTTGTGGATGTTAATTCCAGCTTCTCCATCCCTCTTTTGGTGTAAGAATGAAGGTGTTGTTCCTCTCCCATAGACTTTAATAGTCATCGGCGATAATCTATTATCGACTATCGGATATCTTATTGATAATTGCCGATATCGACTATCGACCCGATGACGATAGTCAACGTAATCGCTCATCACTAATTGCTATTCTAGTTGAGATAAATATGTGAAAATAAAAAGGGACTGTGGGATATCATCTAGACCTATATCTAGAATGGCTAATTTTGGGGTCAGAGATTTTTCAAGGCTAGTAACCTCAGCAATCAGATGGGAGACCCGTTTCCAAAACTTTTAAATTTTAGGGCAGCTCCACCAAACATGCAGCCTGGTGCCATGTTGACAGCATAGTTTTCAGCAGTGGCTTGAAGCATTGGAATACATGTGTGATAATCTAGATCAGGCTTCCTCAAACTGCGGCCCTCCAGCTGTTGGGAAACTACAACTCCCATCATGCATTTATATACACTATAACAATGGGAATGTTGGGAGTTGTAGTTTCCCAACAGCTGGAGGGCCACAGTTTGAAGATCAACAAAGTATCAAACAGCTTAAGCGATGAAAAAGGCATACATTGAACCCACCTCAAAAAAAGGGAAGATCAGAAGCTTAACTTTGATGTATTCGGTCAGTGTTGTAGCATGCAGGGAGAGGGTAGTCTCACGTTTATGCAGCTGCTCTAGGCGTTTCCCGTAATCCATCTTAGATTCACTTTTTGCTTTATCAAAGCTCAAGCCTGCAGCCTTGGCATGTTGTAAAATATTAGCACGGTCAGCTTCGGTAAATACAAACATATATGCTTGGTTAACAGTCATATGTCAAACTAGAGTCTTATCCTACTAAGGAATTTAAGTTGCAGGTTGATACTCTAATGGAAAGTGTGAAACTAGGTATAATCACTGCTAAGACACGTGATCTGCTTATTAAGGTTAATCCCCGAGTTCCAATTTTTTATTTGGTACCTAAGGTCCATAAATCTATCAGCTCACCTCCATGTCGTCATATCGTCTCGGGGGTTAACTCGTTGCTGGAACCATTAGCAGTCTATGTAGACTCTTTTCTCCAGTTGGGAGTTAAACGGGATCCTGACTGCTTAAGTGACACTACCCAGTTTTTGAACATAATTCATGATCTTGACACCACTTCGGTCACGTGGTTATGCACGTTGGACATTGACAGCTTGTTCACGTGCATACCTCATGAGGAAGGGTGTCAAGCAACTAGAGAAGTATTGTGTGATAATCCCAAACTTTCTAATGCTTTTATAGAATTCTTGATGCAACTTTTAGATTTGGTCCTCACACAATTTTTTCTTCGTTTTGGGGATAATTTTTATTTGCAGACACAGGGTACCTCTATGGGGTCCCCTGTGGCCCCCAGCTTTGCTAATACCTCTATGTCCTCTTTTGAAAAGAAATTTGTATATGACTCTGAATTTTCCACAGATATACTCACCTGGCTGCGTTATGTCGATGACGTGTTCGTCCTATGGACGGGCACGGAGGCACGTTTAAATTTGTTCTTTGAATACCCTAATGATTGCCATCCATTGATTGAGCTTACAAACATTCTCAGATTATTCAATTTTTGGATGTGGGGATAAGGAAAGAAGACGCTAGATTAACAACTTCTTTGCATAGCAAGCCAATTGATCGAAATAATCTTTTACATCACCACTCTTCCCATGCCCCCTAAACTTTCAAAGGCATTCCATGTAGCCAATTCCTTAGAGCACGCCGCATCTGTTCTTCAGATAGCGACTATTCCATTCAAGCTCACAGGTTAATCAAGAAATTTGCAGATAGGGGGTATAATAAAGGACAGTTAGAAAAGACAGCAATGGAAGTTTCCCTAATTGATCGTAATGAGGCTTTGAAATCTGTTACACGTCCAAAGAAAGAACGTCTTGCCTTTGTGTCTGTGTATGATGCACATTCTTCTATAATTCAAAAAGCCATATGTCATCATATGTCACACATTGGTCTGTGTTGTCGAGTGACCCTGTTTATGGGCACTTGTTTAAAGAGAAACCATTATTTATTCATAAGAAGGGTAAATCGATTGGTAATTCATTGGTTAGGTCACATATTAATCCACCTAAGCATGTACAAAAGATTTCTCAAGTTCGCAAAAAAGGTACCTTCCCCTGCATGTCCTGCCTTAACTGTAATTCTATCATTAAAGGTGATAAAATTAAACATCCCTCTAATGGCTATGACATTGGTGTAAAAATGTCATATACCTATTGAAGTGCCCTTGTGGCAAGGTGTATGTGGGCCAAACGACCCATCAGATCCGGGTACGTTTAAATGAACATAAATCTGCTATTAGGACTTACGGTGAGAAGGCAGCAACATCCAGGCATGAAGATACTGTTAAATTTGGCATAACTACTGTTGCATGTCATTTTCATGAGGCTCGTCATCAGACGAGCGATCTTAGATGGTGTGTGCTGGAGATGGTATATGGTAGTGATCAGTCCGTGCAGCGTACCCGGTTGCTTCAACGTGAAGCATACTGGATACATAAATTAGATGCGCTAGTCTCTAGAGGTATGAATGAGACATTTAGCCTCAGAGCGTTTTTGTAAGATAGTTAGCATTCAGGATTTTTGGATATGTGTTTTAATATGTGTAATTACATTACGTATTGTGGAATATATAAATAGTGCTTACTTCCCATTGCAGTACACTCTGTGATGGAGCACAACCTATGATGCTGGTTTGAGGAAGGAGGAGTTGTTTCCTCAGAAACATCACCGATGGGCGTCAGCAAGTTCCCGTGATGGTCGGCTTCCATTCTATCTGCTGTAAGCTCTATGCTTTGGACACTGACAGAAGGAGGATTTTTCCCCGACTGAAATGAAGAGACTTCCACTACTTCACAACGTTTTGTATCACAGGTTTTTATTCACTTTATTCCGCTTTGTGTATTAATGCCCGGAGATGTATGGGCTATGTTACGATTTACATGATTGATATAAAGAAAAGTTAAATACTAAGGACTGTTTGATACTTTATTGGTCAGTGCATAACAGGGGTTACGGAGAAAGCCCCGATACAGCCAATACCTGTGATTCTTTAAAGGCTATTTTTTGATAAGGTCAATCCAACTATATATAACATAGTTTGAAGATGCCTGATCAAGATGGTGGAAGGTACCAGCATAGATGGATTTTCCTCATAGTTTTTCTATGATTTACACATTTAGAGAGCTTAGTAGACATGTGTATAGCAATAGACCATTGTTTTAAAGTGAAGTTTTTAGCTATTTCCTTTTCCAATTTAATCAGGAGTGGGAAATTGGAAGTAGACAGTTCAAAAATTAGCATTAGATAAACTATAGAAACCTTTTTTAATCGCTAACATTGCTGAAAATGTGTTGGAGTATCAGGCTGAGCAGGTCAAGAAATCGAATCTAGTAAGTGTCTGAGCTGTAAGTACTGAAACGATGCAGTCTTATGTAAAGAGTAAGTTGAAGCGATTTCAGAGAAAGAGACCATTGTTTCACCCTGGTAAAGTAGGGCTAAAGATGTTATATTATAACGTTTCCAATTTGTGAAAGTGAAGTGTGTGTTCCAACAGTCAAGTGTTTCGATAGGAAGCTCGCTTGTCTGTATAGTTAACCAATTTGATAAAATTAAATAAAACTATAGTTGACCAAAGTTCAAAAAGATTAGTTAGGGATTGTAGAGGAGACGATGGAAGCGGTGCTCCTATAACAGAGGATTCAAGGTGTGAAAGGAAAGGACATGGAGTGAAGGAGGTGGATTCAAGTGATACCCTTATAGGAGGGCAAATGAGTAGGATTCCAAAAATAGCTTGCTTGCTCTAGCAGAATAGCTCTACAGGTATAGAGAAATTTATGTAACAGTGAGCCTTCACAGGCTTTTAAATCAATGAAGCTGGTGCCTTCACTCCCTGAAGTATGTAGGTCTGAAGAGACCCCAAAAGAGAGGCAACAATAGTGTAGGACCCACCTGCATTTGAGGCCCCATTGAAGTTTCGGGGATGGGCTTAAGCAATTTTGATCAAAAATGTGAACTAAGAACCGCAAAAATTTTGTATGCATCCTAGATAGCAGAAAAGATTTTCCAAAAATTCCTATGTCTCCTTTGATAGTTTCTTTAGTTGATAGTGTGCTACTGTTTTTGGAATATGTATGTATATTGCTGCCATACCAGTGTGCACCTGTGCTCATTTTTTTCAAAAAAGTTTTTGGATGTGCAAAACCAAATATTGTTTCTAGCTTATGTAAGCAGGAGTGGCTGCCTCCATTTTGGTTTTCTGCACTCCGCCCACCTTCACAGGCTTTTAAATCAAAGCAGTGTACTTAGAAGCTGGTGCCTTCACTCCCTGAAGTAGGTAAGTCTGAACAGACCCCAAAAGAGAAGTAACAATAGTGTAGGACCCACCTGCATTTGAGTTCCCGTTAAAGTTTCGGGGATGGGCTTAAGCAATTTTGATCAAAAATGTGAACTAAGAACCTCAAATTTTTTTTATGTATTCTAGATAGCAGAAATGCTTTTCAAAAAATTCCGATGTCCCCTTTGATAGTTTCTTTAGTTGATAGTGTGCTACTGTTTTGGGAATGTGTATGTAAATTTCTGCCACACCAGTGTGCACCTATGCTTGTTTTTTTCAAAAAAGCTTTTTGATGTGCAAAACCATATATTCTTTCTTTCTTTCTTTCTTTTCTTTCTTTCTTCTTTCTTTCTTTTCTTTCTTTCTTTTTCTTTCTTTCTTTCTTTCTTTCTTTCTTTCTTTCTTTCTTTCTTTCCTTTCTTATTTTTAGAATGTTAATCCTGGCTATCCAAGACAGTTTTAGGGTGGAAATGTGCTGTATGTCAGTTTCTAAAATAGTATATAGGTCCTTATAGTTTAGGAGAACCGTCTGCTCAGGGGAACAGGTTACTTTAATGCCTAGATAGTTAACATAATCCGAAGAGAATGTGAAACCAAAGTGTTCTGCAGTTGATAACTGAGAAGTGGGGATTGTCAATGGAAGAAGCACAGATTTACTTTTATATAATTTGTAGTAGCATAGTGATAAGAATAGATCTAACGTTTTCGTTATTTCCGCAATAGATTCTGTAGGGTTAGTGATCATTAGCATCACATCGTCCACATAGAGGCTAATTTTGGGAGAGGTATGGTTGGAAAAGATGCCTGAAGGGGGCGTGTCCAGCTGCAGCCCAAGATGGATGCCTAGCTTCTGAGCTCCGTCGGCCCCGCTGAAAACAGCACGGCTATACCCGTGAATGCCTGGCAGTTTTAACCCTAAAGCAGCAGACATCGGTACCTAAACATCCCTGGAGTGTCGGGGTGCTGGTGTTGACCCAAGGAGTGGAGGGGGAAGAGAAAAAAGAAGTGGAGGCTTCCTGGGTGCGTGACTGAGGTGCGGTCTGCGGAGGGATCCCACGTGTATCAGCCCGCGCTTCTGGTGTGGCGTGGACAGACCTGCTGCGGCTGCTGTCGCCTAGAAGCGGCATTCCTCCCTGAGCCCCGACTGTCACCTGGGGTAAGCTCCGGAGCCGGCCCTGTACAACAGTGGACACAGAGCCGCCATTGAGGTGCACGGAGGAGCTCCTGAACCGCGCTACTGAGTGGATCATCATAACTGAGAGGTACTCCGGATCATCCCTACTGTCTCCAGAGCACCAGTTACCGCAGACCCTGCAAGTAAGGTACAGGGGTCATCCATAACCTGCCCATACGACCGGCAGGGTACCAGCTTCCCTTGCCCTACCAACAGGGGACTCATAACCCACATCTACTGGGATACCTCACAGCACCATTTTTCCCAGAAGTTCTGGAATATTTTTGGCCCAGCTACTTCCAGTCTGGTCACAACTTGCATCCACCAAGCCCAGTTATTAGGGCGTCACCCCCTTAAGCTGTCTTGATCTAACATGCATAAACAACAAAAAGGGTCAGGGCCGCAGAGGAGACTCACAGATATGGCTTTAACTAAAGTTGCACTGCAACCTGTCTCTCCAGAGGAGGCAGCATGCTCCACTTCTCTCACTGCACATGTGGGACATTCAGAGGAATCCTGGCCTTCGTCCCAGAGCCCGGGACATGAAGAGGAGGAGGGGGTACTGTCTAAGGATGCTGAGGATATAAACTGGAAAGCTTACCTTCAAAGTATACCGACTAAAGAGAATTTTAAATCTCTGGTTCTTGAGGTCAAAGAATCGTGTAAAATGGAGATTGCCTCTCTCCAGCAAAGCCTTACGCACATGGAAGAAAGGGTTGATAATCTGGAAGAGGCCCATGATGACACCCGGAGATATGTCTCTCAGCTACAGCTAACGGTTAACAATCAAGCTAGAGCATTGAGGGAGACTTCCCGCCATAGTGAGGACTTAGATAATAGGTGAAGGAGAAATAATATCTGAATAAAAGGTATCCCTGAATCTAAAGATAAAGAAGATCTGAATTTTATACTCGGCGATATATTTAACAACCTGCTGGGGGAGCCCCTGTCGCACCATATTCAGTTGGACAGAGCCCATTGCGCCCTTCGACCTAAGGGTGCGACAACTCAGCCGAGGGATGTGATTTGTTGCGCCGACGATTTCGTCGTTAAAGAGAAAATTATGGACAAGGTTAGGTCTATGAGAGATGTGCAGTATGAGGGGACTTTCTTGAAAGAGTGAAAAATTGTCTACTGCTGGGGTTTCCCCTTTTCACTTACAGCGACCAAAAACGGCCAATCAATGACCTTGAGGACATACGCAGACCTGCCCATCTTCTGCGCGGAATTAGAAATTGCTAAACCTGACATTCCTGATTGGGAGCTTGAGACCCCAGACCCAGCACCAAGCCCGATTTGGAGTCAAGTTCATCCAAGATCTATCTTGGATCTCTTTTCTTTAACCGAAGCCTAAGTTATATGAGCTTTGGAGATGGGTTATGTATTAATAATGGCTAAGATTGTATCGCTTAATGTTAAAGGGCTAAATTCAGCTGTTAAAAGGCGTCTCCTGGGCTCTGAATTAAGATCCTCGATATGATCATCGATACGATACGTAATACTACAGGGTCTGCTCAATGGCTCCCCTATAGTCCTTTGCAATTTGTATGCTCCTAACCGTTCTCAAATTAAATTTCTAAAACGGGTATTCCTTAAGGTATCCCGATTGTTACCTGCTATGCTTATAGTAGGGGGCGATTTTAATGTCTCCTTTGCGGATACTATGGATAGGCTGCAACTCAGGGATACTCCCCTCTCTCGCTCTCAGGCTGGGCTCTCCAGAGATTTCCGTAAATTGGTTCGGACGCACAGGCTTTTTGATCTTTGGAGGATGCAGCACCCGGGCGACAGAGCCTACTCTTACTACTCCCCACCTCGTGGTTCCCATACCCGCATAGATTCTTTTTTTGGTAATATTCCAGATTTGAGGTCAGTAATAGTTTCTGAGGTGGGCTAACCATGCCCCGGTAACTATTACTCTGTGTGCTGAACTTTCTAATAGCCGCAGATGCCATTGGAGGTTAAATGAAAGTTTGTTGAAGCACCCGGAATTGAGGGAACAATTGTGAAATTATATTATGGAGTACTTCTCTACTAATGAGGACTCAGTATCCTCATTGGGGGTGCTCTGAGAAGCACACAAAGCGGTTGTTCGGGGACGGTGCATCGCTCTAGGCTCTTGCATCAAATGGGATAGAGGCTCCCAGAGGGACGCTCTTACTATGCAGTTAAAGGCCCTAGAGAGCAAGATACTTACAAAGCCTTCTAAGCTGACCTTGCGGCGCATAGTTGAGGTACGGCACCAACTGAAAAGCTTTTAATGTACTCCAAGCAAAAGTATTATGAAAGGGGAAACAAAGCCCACACATTGCTTGCCAAACAATTGAGAAATGAATCAGTGAATGGGACACCACAGGCATTGAGGGACTCACGGGGGACCTTAATATATGATCCAGATAATATCTCCCAAATTTTTAAGGACTATTTTTCAGCCCTTTATTCCCTACCAGACTTATTACCGTCGAATCCGACTCGGAGAGATGATCAACTGGGACGCTTTCTAGAAAAGTGTAACGTTCCTAAACTCACGTCCACAGCCCTGGAAGAGCTTAATGCTCCGATAGGTGTGGAAGAGATAGAAGAAATCTTGAAAGACCTACTGAATGGAAAAGCCCCGGGCCCAGATGGGTTTACCTATCTTTATTATAAAACCTTCTTTCCGCAATTAGCACCGGCCCTATCTGCCCTTTATAACTCCTTCCTTGAGGGCTCTCAGATTCCACCAACGATGTCTCATTCATTTATTACCCTCATCCCAAAACCAGATGGAGACCACCTAGACCCGTCTAACTATCGGCCTATAGCTCTTTTGAACGCCGACTTGAAAATCTTTGCCAAGATTCTGTCGAATAGATTAGCTTCATGGCTCCCACAGATAATACACTCAGACCAAGTGGGGTTTGTTCTTGGGAGGCAGGGCGCGGACAATACCAGGCGAGCTCTGGATCTCATAGAGATAATCAACCTCAAAGACCAGGAGGCACTTTTCCTGAGTCTTGACCCAGAAAAGGCCTTTGACTGCTTGAATTGGTCTTTTCTCTCAGTGACCCTTGGGGCTTTTGGCATTATGGGTCCTTTTATGACAGCGGTCAAGGGCCTGTATTCCACTCCCTCAGCAACCATCCGGTTGCCCCATGGTGTGTCCGCTCCCTTCCAGATCAGGAAGGGAACCAGGCAGGGATGTCCGCTCTCGTCCCTTCTGTTGTTTTGTGTAAAGAATCCCTAGCAGCTGCCATTTGCTTGAATCCGGATATCAAGGGTGTAACTATTCGTAACAGGGACTTTAAATTGTTGTTATTTGCGGACCATATTCTGCTTTCCTTGACTTCACCCCATATAACTCTGCCCAATTTACACTCTTTATTGGAGGAATTTGGAAGACTATCCGGTTTTAAGATCAATACTGGGAAAACAGAGGCCTTGCCAGTTAACATCCCCAAAGCCCAGTTGCAAACACTAGAGCTGAATTTTAAATACAACTGGAAAAAAGAATCCATTAAATACCTTGGTATTAACTTAATGGGCTCTTATTCCTCTGTCTACCACCACAATTACCCCAAACTGTTTACGGAACTTAGGAACCTAATGTCCCAATAGCAGCGGATGCCATTATCTTGGTTCTGTAGAATTGCCGCAGTTAAAATGACACTGCTGCCTAAACTGCTCTACTTCTTTGACTCTTTGCCAGTAAAGGTGCCCTTGGGGGATCTAAGATCAATTCAAGCGGCTATAATTCGGTTTATTTGGGCCCAAAAAAGACATAGAGTCCCGAAGACTCCTAAACATATGGGTGGTTTGGGGGTCCCGGACCTATTGAAATACTTCTGGGCCTCGCAATTACGGCGCGTTGTTGGATGGTCCTCTTTATATGGTTACTCAGCTTGGGCGGAAATAGAAAAGCTTTGGCTGGCCCCAATCAACCCTAACTCCCTGTTGTGGCACACCTCACATATCCACATAGACAAGCCTTTACTGGGTCCAATGGTTTTATTACGGAAAATATGGGTTACATGCTCTAGACAGTTTAGCCTGTGCTCGGAGGTATCACCCATGACCTCGTTTCTTTCTCAGCCCCAAGTCCCAGATAGTTTGTCATCAGGTAGTTATAAATTATGGTTTGAAAAAGGTCTTTTTCGCTTTTTCGCTTTCGCTTTGTGTATGTCGTGGAGCCTCGGACAAGGACATTAAAGACCTTCGAGAGCATCAAGTCCTCCTTTGAAATACCAGACCCTGCATATTTTTCTTACTTGCAGATCGGTCACTTCCTAAGGCAGGTATCGGGCACAGATAAAATGTCCATCCCCACCCGATTTGAGACTCTTTGTAGGAACAATCACTCCCCCAGAGGTCTAATTTCGGCTATCTATCAGATACTCCTTGACCCTGACCCTGAGGACTCCCCCAACCATAAATATATGGAGAAGTGGAACAGATACCAGGGTGAGCCACTCTCACCGGAGGAATGGCAACATGTTTGGAGGGGGCGTCAAAGACTTCAATATGCGCATTGCACAAAGAAAATCAGTACAAAATTCTATTTCTTTGGTATCATACCCCTTCTTTAATTCATAAATTTAATCCAACGGTTTTGGATCATTGCTGGAGATGTCGAGCAGGAGGGGCACATCTCTTCCACATCTTCTGGGAATGTGAACTGATCCAGCCATTTTGGGAGATGGTCCGTAATTTATTGGGGGAGTAGCTGGACATTAGGGTAGCCCTAGATCCTAAGATATTTTTACTCAATCTCCTACCACATGATCTGGGTAAAGACTCTAGGCAATTGACTCTGTATCTCCTTACTGCAGCTAAGTGCTTGATCGCAAGAAATTGGAAGTCAGCTCTCCCCCCTACTAGACTGGAGTTATGTCACACAATACAAGAGGTACGCAGGTTGGAGTATTTGACTGGCCTTCTCCAAGACCCGGTGGATAGGTTTAAGGCGATTTGGGATGTTTGGGATTGGGACGCCTCTACACAAGGCCTACCCTGAGCCTTGACCTATTAAGGATTTCCACATGTGCAAAGGTCCCCTTCACCTCATCTGTTTGGCCCCTACTGTGTCTTGTCTCGTCGTGGTTTGTTATTATTGTTGTTTCTGGCATTTGTTTACCTTGTATAGTATGCTCTATTTGACATGCACACTATGACCATAGTTGGCTTCCGCCTTTGAGTCATTAAGGTTAGTCTGAAATTTCTGGACGAGGGTTTGCCCCCTAATAGGCGGGGCACTCCATTCACCTTAAAAAAAACTTTAATGTATATATATTTCCCTTAAAGGCTTTTGGGGGAGAAAAAATATTGTCCAGTTGTAAAACTCCATATGTATTTATTTTTTTTTTTTTTTTTTTACAGCCCTTTTTTTAATGACCTTGTATTCCCTTTTTTAGAAAAAGTTCCATTTAATGTTTTTTCATACTTTGTTTAGTTTAATTTTTAATAAACATACAGTTAAAAGGGGAAAAGATGCTGAAATTGGGGAAATTTTAGTATAAATTTAAAGGGGCAAAATTTCTCAACAAATTGATTCGCCGAGTTTTGTTTTTTTTGGCAAAATTCTTTTTGACCCGTATTTTTTGCGGCGAAATCGCGTTAAAAACAGTTATTTCCCTGGCTGCAGAGAGCCTGTATGGGTTGAGAACTTTGTTCCATGTCAAAATATCATAGGAGCGGGTTTGGTCACATAAAATCTGTTTTTTGTATGACACGCACTGGCCACCGCTCTTCACTTTCTGGGCATTTACAGGGCAAATGACTAAAAAAACTGAAGTGGGAACACAGCCTACAAAGTCATATCGGCCAGCGTGAGCTGAGGGCTAAGATCCACAAATTTTTTAAATATTAATAATCTTTTTTTATATGCGCCAAATTTTCCGCACACTTTACAATATAGAGGGTATAAGCACAAAAAACCAACATTACAATAAAAAACAATTACAAATCAGCACGGGGTGTTGGGGGGTCCTGCTCCAAAGAGCTTACAATCTATTATTTTGGTATGTGAAACAAAAGGGGGAGAAGTGCTTGGTTTCAATGGTTCAAACCTAAATATAGGGGAGTATACATAAAAAAATGGGTGAAACCTGCCATCCCATCCAACACTAATCATCTATATACAGTTAGTTTGGGGTGGCAAAGTGCAAGAAGTACAATGTTGACAGTTTGAGGGGTTAAAAATTAGGGATCTTGTAGCTTGTTAGAAGATGAATTTTCAGAGCGCCCTTAAAACTGTGGGAATTTGAGTGTGCCTACACATGGGGTAACAAAACCAAATAGGGTTTCCCGGAGCACCCCAGGGTCGCACCGTAAGGGAGTCCAGCGGGGTTTTACCCGGAGGCCGCACTTTCCCGGGGTCATGTAGCGGCCGTGTGTTGCCACACATAGGTCATCCACTTTTCCCAGATGAACATGATAACCTCGGAAAGGTCGGGACCCTCAACAAACCTTTATTTGGCTTTGCCCGGACAGGGACGGGGCCCACATGCCCCAACCACCTCTTCCCGTTCGTTCCCACAGCAGAGAACTACTATGTCTGGGGCCTCTGCCCCAGTTTTCACTGAGGAAAAACATTTGAGGACAGTTGGCACAAAAACAGGGGAAGACATCCGTGCTTCTTGCAGAAGGGGCCGTAGGAAGGGGGGTTTTGGCATGGGGGTTTTGTTGCAACGGAGGCTCTGTACAGCGACCCCATTGAAGAGGAAGCGGTGACGGGAAAACAAAATTTAGTAGCCAATCCCCAAGGGGAGTGGGTGAAGAACAAGGCTGGACAAGGTATTTCGGGTTCCCCAATTAAAACAAGGGCTTAAAGTGCCCCCAATGGGAAAATTTCACCCCTTCCCATGCCCCCTTTGCGCCCTTTTTTTCGCCGGGGTTAAGTGGCGCCCTAGGCGGTCCCCTAACTTCGACTACGATCGTCCCAGCCCAAAAGCAAGGGCTTAATCTTTCATCCCATCATCCGGGAAAAGAAGTGGCAGCTTGCGTGTTAACAGGGGCGCAGCCAGAAATCGGTGTGGGGCCCGGGGGTCGGCGGGGGGAAGCAGGTGAGGTGGGGGCCAAACGGCACGTTTTTAAACACCCCGCTTTGCAATCCAAAAGTAGCGGCACAGGGCTCCCCGGGTAACAGTAGTCTGCGGGAGATTGGGGGAAAATACCTATTGGCGGGTGGCATTTTTTTGAAAGCCCAAAGGGAGGCAACAGGGGTACAGTAGAATCTGGGGCCCAGAAATAAAGCATGCCCAGGGACCTACGTTGGCCCACAGCCCTGCATCAAAGCAGCGTCACCACGGGGGCCTGGGAGAAATGTGCTCAGATAGGTGGCCACCCTGCGCAGAAACAGCGCACCCCCAGTGGGCGGGGCTCTTTTTTCGGGCAGTCAAGGCCCCCACCACCTCTCCGAAAAAAAATTTTCCGTTTTAATCATCTGGGTCCAGATACCCCTGCTTCTGGGCACTCATGGTGCCACATCATTCAAGAGACGATTGCCAAGGACGCAGTATGCGTTAGCCACCCCTAAGTGCGAAGCGGGCCCGTACTCCTGTCCAGTGGTGGTACTGCTGCCCCTTCCTTTTAAAAGTGGTGGATCTGCACCGTTCAGAAACGGGGTGGGGGAAATTTTGCTGCTTCTGTACCCTACACCGCCAAGCCACCGTCCTTGACTAAACAGAACAGAAAACTTAAAAGAAAAAACAGAGAGAAATCGTGCGGGGCAAAAAGGGAAAAAATAAATGAACAGTGAAAATTTAAATGAACGGGGAGAAAAAAGAACGGGAAAATATATGAACGGGGAAAAATGATAACAGGAGAAATTGATGAAAAGAAAGGGCCATTAACGATTTTGTATGATCCAAGTGGACGGGGAATTTTCCCCCTGTGAAATTTTGATGTAGCAGTGGCGCTCATGCGGGGACATAGCGTTTGCTCAGGACCTTTGAGGAGGCACATTATTTGTCAGTGCCGGGACTAGGGGTTGAATAACGTAAACCCATGTTCATGCCCCAAACAGATGCTGAAAAAAGTTAGTCGGGGGGAAGGAGAGGGGCACTACATCTCACGGCCACATAGCCAGTGGGGCTGAATGAGGAGGAGGAAAGAATTGGAGCACAAGCAGTGTCATTCGAAATTATGTTTTTTTTTCGGGTGACAGGAGAAGAGCAGGAGCAGCCGGAAAAAGGAACCCCAGGAAGTGACCCAGACCCCATCACGATAAGGGGAAGGGAGGTTTTAGTCCCTCAGACCCATTTGCCAAGGGCCCCCTGATGTGATTTGTCTGGCTAGTGACAGCGAATGTCCCCATCCCAAGAAGGATGATTATGGCTTCCCACCCTTTGGACCCTCATTACCGGTCCCAAATGGGGGAAATTTTTTTCCCCGCCAAAATGGAGGAAAAAACTCAAGTACTATAGAGAAATCCTACTGTATGTTGTAATTTTGGGCCCCCCATCGGGCCCTGGTCCCTCCCTTGGGGCTGACTGGGGTGGGAAATCAGCGCTCAGTACCCTGCCACGGGCTATGGGGGGGTGAGGGGTAGGACATTAACACTCCTCTAGAAATTGAGTTGGGGTTTTTGAGAGAAACTTTCTTCACCCCCTAGTATTTTGGTACCCCCCAGCAGGCATTGGTGCAGACCCCCGAACCCGGATTCTTTTGGCTACCCGCCTCAGCTACTATTCTGATGCGCCCCCCGCCTAAACCCCACTCGCTCAGCTGCTCCTTCAAAACCACCCCCCCCCCATCTTTCCCAATACTGGTTTGCACCCACCCCCGCCACTCTTCACTGGGCTTTATTTGCCCTTTTGTTTCGCTCCCTCACCCCTTAGGCCCCCTTATGCTGCTGCCCAACTGGGACTTGTTAGTCGACCAACTGTGATTCTCTAATGCGTTTCCCAAACCCCCACCACTTTATGCATTTCCCTATGTTTGGTTTTCCCCAAGGGATAAATAGGAAAAACAACCGATTTTTGTTTTCGGGGAAGCTGAAGATATTACATGGTCCTTTGTTTGCTCAGGTTTTTCAGATGGTTTGGAAACCAAAAAAGGAGTGGATACAAAAACAGAACAACAAAAAAAACCTTTACTTATTTTTTGGGCTCAATCTTTCTTTTTGACTTTAGCAATAATGGATATTGACCAATGAAAGAGGAAAAATAAGATCAAAGGGAAAGGCAAAGATTGAATCAATGCAAAATTCTGTGACCCCCTCTCCTCTTTTTGGGGGGGGACTCTACTTGTATCAGCATTTTTAAAAGAATCACCAAATTTAAAAAAAAAAATTAATGTTTGCCAAAAATTTGCAATTCCCAAGGATGGGTTTGAATGTAGTAGGGCGAAAACACAAACACGCATTTGAACAGAATTCTACACAAAAAATGAAAAATGAACTCTTTGGGCCCCTTTTAAAAAACCCCACGGGTCTAAGTTTATGGATTTCAGGATGTAGGGAGAAATATACACACCGTATTTCACTCCAAAATTAAACCCCCACAACAGGGAAAAAATAAAAGGATAAAAAAAAAAAAAAAAAATAAGAAAAAAAAAGATGAAATTTAGGCATAGATGGGGGAAATAAAAATGCACCCCGTATTTCATTAAAAAAATAACCCAAAACAAAAGGGAGAAATTAACCCTTAGATACAAAAAAGGGGTAAAAAAAAAAGATGAAAAAGAGGGATTAAGGGGAAATTTAAAAAAAGCACACCCCCGTATTTTCACCCAAATTAACCCCAAAAAAAAGAAAGAAATTTTCCGTATAAAATGGCACAGAAAAAAAAAAGAAAATGAGGCATAATGGGGGAAATAAAAAATGGACATTGAATTTACTCCAAAATTTTCCCCACAAAACAAGATCGAAATTAAAACCCCTTTGGGTATAAAATAGCCTGCAAAAAAAAAACGATGAAATTGAGAATTAGTAAAAAAATAAGGCTGGGACGTTAAAAGTGTGTAATGACAACATTTGTGAAGCCTTGGGCCCCATCGCTATAAAACATTTTTTTTTATTTTTTATATAGGCAGCAGAAAAAAAAATGCGGGTTGGTTAGAGGTATGCAACGACACAGACTTTGGGGGTTTCCCTCCCCCTCTCCACAGTCGCTGATAAAACTTTGTTTAAAAGATTTCTATAAGCATGTGGATGCTTATCCGGGCGACTGTGAGAATGTGAGAATTTAAGCTGGCGCCGTATTTATGGGGCTGTGACGTCACAAAAAGCCCCATGGTAGCTGATTGGGCTTCATGTCTACATGTCATTGAGGGTGTTCCTTTCTTCCTACACTGTTCTCGCCCCATGTCACCCATGTACTCGACCATTTTACCAATAAAAAAATGCTTCGTTCCCGCGAAATCACCAAATTTTCTTTCATCAAACCCGAAAGTTTTCCTAAAATTCTAAAAAAATTCCACTCGTTAAAAATGATTCCCCACCCTATTTGAATGTTGTCACGAGTGGGGCCCAGCCCCCCGTCGGGCTGCGGGGCGCATTCGTCTGCTGCCACCAGGGTCCAGGGGAGTGGCGCCGGGCCTTTGCCCGGGCCCCAAAAAACCGTCCCCTCACCTTCCCAAACATTCCCTGCCCTGGTGCGCAATCCCCCCTCCTTAGGCGACGCCGCCGGTTCTTGTTTTAAAAGGCTAGACACCTTTTTGGGGAAAGGCTGGCGCTGACCCTAAAAAATTTCCCTTTCCCTTTCCAAACCCCCCCCCGCCGGTCTTTAGTCCCCCAAAAATTTTAGAAAGGTTTCCTCATCTATTCTGCCCCGGGGTACCAAACTGTTACCTCCCTTTTCTCGAACGAACCCGCGCCTCCCCCTGACCCCGCCTGTCCCGACTATCCCTACGCCACGTTTTTTTGTCCACACACTGCCGGGCGCCGCAGCAAGCAATCACGCCAGGGGAAGGACCGGGGTAGTTTCCCCCGCACAAGTCCATCCCGCTTTGCGGGGGGCTCTGGTGAAAACCGGTTCTACTTAGACCCCGCTCCCGGTAGGGTTTTTCACTACGCTTCGGTGGTCCGGCGGTCCCTACCCCCAAACCCCGTGCGAAAGATCCGGCCAGGATCCCCCCAAGGTGCCTTTACCTGGTGATACGGACCTCAGCAATCGTGGCTCAAAGCCAACAACCTCAACAACTCAGCAGCTGAATTTTTGCCCGCCAGCTGCCAGCAGCTTGGCTAACCAACACCACCGACATCCCCCGTGCGACGCCTCCCCCAGTATCCGGTTCCAACTTCGGTTACCTTAACCTCCAAGTTTGAAGGGACCCCTAACTTTTCAGGGGATTTTTTACCCAGTGCTCATGCACTTGAATTAAGGGTGGGTCAATTCCCACTGAACATTTGAAGGGGCCTTTGGGTTTCTACTGTCCGGAAGGGTCTGGGTTGGGGACTCCCTTGGGACAGGAAATGATCCGGGTTTTTACGGACCTCGGTTTTTCTCTCCAGTTCCGTGGGTCTTTGAAGAGCCCCCGGGCATCCCTGCAAGACCCCTCTACTGAATCTTCGCCCGGGTGAAACCTCGGTTGGGGGGCTATGCGGTTCAGTTTCGGGGCCCTGGCGTCGGAGCTCCCCTTTAACACACCGCCCTGTGTGCCCCTTTTAAAAAGGGGCCTGTCCGGAGGTTAAAATGCCCTGGTGGAAAACATCCCCCTTCCCCAAGCGAACGACCACCGGCTATCGATTTATTTCGCTTCGCCCAGCGGGAAGGACTTCGCCCAAAAAGGGTCTCACCCCGGCCCGGAATTTTCCTGCCTGCCCCGGTATTCCCAAAACCTCCCTTTCACCTCCCTACCGGCCAGTGAAGAGCCCATGCAGGGGACCTGGCACATTTGTCCTAACGGAACTCTCCCGGGCGGGCAGAAAATTGCCCTCTATTGTGCCACCCTAACTTTCGCAATGTTTTCCGCATCGCCCTCGGGCAGGGGAAACGCCCGCCCAGGTCATGCGGAAAAAGGTCCCAGGTGTGAACTCTCCCTCCACGTCTTCTATGGAAGTAGAGTCTTTACGGGTTTCCGGCTCGTTTTTCGAGTGCCTCTTTTCGGACCCCTCCCCCCGGAACTTTATCCACGCCCCCCCCTCTGGTGTCCCCCATATCTCCCCGGGTACCTCCCTTTAGAACCTTTGGGTTTAAAACCCTCCTTTTTAGGGGGGAGCCCTAGTGACGCATCCAGTACTGACCAAGCCACTGTCCCCCCGGGGGGCCTTCACAAGGAGAAATCCCCTTTTACGCCCCCCCCTCCCCTCAGCGATCCGTTGGGCCCTTTCCGTGGGCAGCTCCACCCCCTACTCAACGGAAACCGGGGGGGTTTTCTGCGCGGGGGACCCGACTGTCGATCGCTGCTATCGGTTCCTCAGCCAGGGGGACCACCCCTCCTCACGGCCTACCAGGCCCTCCAGGCCCTTCCCGGAATCCAGGACTACGCTATGTCTTTTCGGAAAGCGGCCGAATCTCTTCCCTCATCGCCCCTTTTATGCCCCTTTGACCCCTCCCTGGGCCAGCCCCTCCCGGGGCAAGGTCTCCTTGTCTGGGCCCGAACCCGGGGCCATGTTGGAAAAAAATCTGTAAACCTGCAAAAGGCTTCTTAAAACCCCCGCCGGGGCCGGTTTCCCTCGTTCAGAAAAATGATGGTTTTCCCCTCCGCCCCTGCTTTCGACAATCGGGGCTGAACCAATTACCCCGTGAAAAAACCCCGGGAAAACCCCTTTTGCCACTAACACGGAACCTTTCGACCGCCCCTACAAGGCCAAAAACCTTTTCCAAGCTGCCAAAGGGGTGCAACAACCTCACAGGATCCGTGAGGGGTGATGATGCAAGCGCTTTTAAACCCGGGTTGGTCACTTTGAACACCTGGGGATGCCCCGGCCTGTGAATCTCCGCGTCTTTCAGGGTTCGAAAAAGATTCTTCAGGCCTGCTGTATATTCGTCAGGGTTTTTTCCTGGGGACAACATTTGGTTTTTTTTCCCCGACCTCCGGACCCATGCACCAGGGTCCGCAAAACCTTTTACAGAACCCCCTGAAGCCAAATTAGAGAAGGCTTGTTTCCCTCACCAGCCTGCCATTCCCCATTTTTATCGCTCCACCAAGGGCCGCAGAGGGCCCTGCAATTATCTGCTACTTTAATGGCCACGACCTTTGACCCTTTGGCCATACAACATTTTGGGATTCACCAGTTATATCGGGATTTTTTTCCAACTTCTCACGCTGGTGCTCCAATTGTGGGTTTAACCAAGAAGGGGGGTTTTCCCCCCCCCGGGGGGCTCTTCAAAAAAAAAAAACCCCCCCCCCCCCCAAAATGGGGGGCCCCCAAAGGGGGGGCCCCCCCTTTTCCCCAAAAAACCCCTTCCCCCCCCAAAGGGCCCCGGGGTTTTCCCCCCCGGGGGGGGGGGGGGAAAAAAAAAAAAAAAATTTTTTAATTAACCCGGGGCCCCTTTAAAAATTTCCCCCCCCTTTTTTGGGGGCCCTCCCCCGGGGGGGGGAAAAATTTTTTTTTGGGGGCCCTTTTTGGGGGGGGTTTTTTTTCTTTTTTTGGGGGGGCCCCCAAAAACCCAAAAAAAACCCCCGGGCCCCCCCAAAAACCCCCAAACCCCCCGGGGGGTTTTCCCCCCCTCCCCCTTTTGGGGGGAAAACCCGGTTCCCCCCCTTTTCCCTTTTTGGGGTTTTAAATTTTTAAAAACCCCCCTTTCCCCCCCCTTTTTTTCCCCCCCTTTTTTCCCTTTTTTTTAACCCCTTTTTTCCCCTTGGGGGAAAAAAACCCTTTTTTTGGGCCAACCCCCCCAAAATTTTTCCCTTTTTTTGGGGGGGCCCCCCCGGGCCCAAAAACCCCCCCCCCAAAAAAATTTTAAAAAAAGGGGGGTTTTTTTTAAAAAAACCAAAAAAAAGAAAAAAAAAAAAATTTTTTTTTAAAAACCCCCCCCCCCCAAAAACCCCCAAAAAAAAAAAAAAAAAAAAAAAAAACCCCCCGGCCCCCCCCAAAACCCCCCCCCCCCACCCCCCCCCCCCCCCAAAAACCCCCCCCCCCCCCCCCCCCAACCCCCCCCCCCCCCCCCCCCCCAAACCCCCCCCCCCCCCCCCCCGAAAAACCCCCCCCCCCCCCCCCGCCCCCCCCCAAAACCCCCCCCAAACCTCCCCCCCCCCCCCCCCCCCAACCCCCCCCCCCTTCCCCCCCCCCCCCCCAAAAAACCCCCCCCCCCGGGGGGAAAAATTAAATTTTTCCCCCCCCCCCTTTTCCCCCCCACCCCCAAAACCCCCCCCCCCCCCCCCCCCCCCAAAAAAACCCCCCCCCCCCCCCCCCCCCCCCCCCCCCCAAAACACCCCACCCCAACCCCCCCCCCCAAAAAAAACCCCAAACCCCCCCCCCCCCAAAACCCCCCCCCCCCCCCCCCCCCCCCCCACCCCGGGGGCCCCCCCCCCACCCAACCCAAAACCCCCCCCCCCCCCCCCCACCCCCCCCACCCCCCCCCCCACCCCCCCAACCCCCCCCCCCCCCCCCCCCCCCCCCCCCCCACCCCCCCCCCCCCCCCCCCCCCCCCCCCCCCCCTTTAAAACCCCCCCCCCACCCCCCCCCCCGGGGGGCCCCTTTAACCCCCCCCCGGGGGGTTAAAAGGGGGGGCCCCCCCCCTTTTTTTTCCCTTTTAAATTTTGGGGCCCCTTTTTTTGGGGTTTTTTTTCCCCCCCTTCCCACCCCCCCCCCCCCCGGGGCCCCCCCCCCGGGCCCCTTTTTAAAAATTTAAAAAATTTTAAAAGGGGGGCCCCCGTGGCCCTTTGTTTTGGGGGGGGAAAAAAAACCCGGAAAAATTTCCCCCCCCCCCCCCCCGGGGGGCCAAAAACCCGCCCCCCCCCTTCCCCCGGCCCCCCCCGGGGGGGGAAAAAATTTTTTTTTTAAAAAGGGGGCCCCCCCCCCAAGGGTTTTTTTTTTCCCCCCCCGGGGGGGCCTTTTTTTTTTTTAAAAAAACCCCCCCCCCCCTCCCCCCCAAAATTTTGGGTTGGGGGCCGAAAAACCCCTTAGGGAAGACGGCATTTTCTTGTTTGGGTTGGGAGGGGTTCGGGGCCAGAGTAGAAAATCTTTGGGGGCCGGAGGAGGGAAAATCTTTGGGCCGCGGGCCCCAATTTTAGGTTCCTCCCATCCAGAAAGGAGGGGGAGGGCCAAAGAGGGGTGGGGGGGGGGGGGGTACTGTCCAAAGAATGGGTTTCCCCAGGGCCCCCCGCCCGGGCTGAGGGCACACTCCCTGCTGGGTGCGGGCCCCTTTCCCGGCCTTTCCGGGGGAAAAGCGCCCGGGTTTCCCGCCCCTAGCCGCAAAACACACTGGGGTCCCCTGCACGGGATTTCCCCTTAAACCCGCCCCAGCTCCCGCGTCCCCCGCGACTTTCCCCGCCGGCCGGTGCGCGCATCCCCGCTTTCCCTTTCAAAGGGCCTTTCCCCCTTTTTGGCGGGCCTGGTGAAAACCGGGTTCCCAAATTAGCCCGGGTTTCCCCGGTACGGGCTTAAAACCCCGCTTTTCGGGGGCCACCCGGGTCCACACCCCCATCCGTGCAAAGTGTTCTGCTTTGCGGTTTTTCCCTTCAAAAATACCCAAAACTAAAAACAGAGGGGAGGACAAACCCCCGCCTTTGCCATTTTGTTTAGCTCAAAGGAGGAAAAAAACCTGATGAGAGAACTTTTTTTCTTTGGGGGGGGGTTTAAAATAAAGGGAAAAGGGTCGCATCAAGAAAAAAACCTGAGAAGCCAAAATTTATCAGGAAAATAATTTTAAAATAATTCCAAATGACTCTTTCAAAGGTTTTTCTGCATCTAATGACTGGAAAAACGACATCACCAAGGGGAAACTGGCAATTTTGGGGGTAAGAGACATCTATACCAATTTTTCCTTCTGGGGATAAGCCCACCTGGTCATTTTTTATGAGTAGTGAGAGGAATTAGTTGACATCGTCACGGGTCGATATCATATCGGGCAAATACAAGACATTTCCAATACGTAATAATTATCGCCGATGACCTTAAATCAAAGGGAGGGGAAAAAACACCTTCATTATTAACCCAAACAGGGCTGGAAAAGCTAAAATTAACATCCACAACATCAAATGGATACGGCACATCTTAAGCCACAGAAAAAAGTCACAACATTCATATTCCTTTTTTGTACCACAATGACCTTTAAATCTGCATACCCAAAAAAAAAAAGGGCCAAAGGCTAGATTTGAACCATCATTTTACTTGAACTGGACATTAAAAATATCCCTTCCGGCCCGAGATGAACCCCAACCGCATACCCCAGTTTAAAAAGGCCGGAAAAAGATCTTTTAACCACCATTTAGTTAAAGGACTTTTGACAACCCCGCCTGGGCCACACAGGGCCCCAAAA
Source organism: Phyllomedusa bahiana (assembly GCA_025379985.1). NCBI lineage: Eukaryota > Metazoa > Chordata > Amphibia > Anura > Hylidae > Phyllomedusa > Phyllomedusa bahiana. The sequence goes on from JAODAL010018226.1 coordinate 27,459, forward strand.
CCGATGCCCCCCAAGATTAAAAATCCCGGGAAAAAAGGGTCTTTGAACCACCATTTTAGAAAAACTGGACAAGACACCCTGCCGGGGCCGCAGCGACCCAAAAAACCTGTCGACCCAAGATTAAAAATGCCGGAAAAAAGGGATCTTTTCAACCACCATTTTTAAAGGGGACATTGACTATGCCTGTCCGGAAAGCATTGACCATTAAACCCTGTTGACCCCAAAATTTAAAAAAGTTTCGAAAAAAGAGAAAAATTTTAACCCCCAAATTTTAGTTGAATGGCATTGCTATCTGCCGGGGGAACCTACTCTGTTCAAGTCTTCCTTTTACCCCCCGTACAATTCAGAGGAAATTTGTATCAGCTATTTTGTACACAAGTTTTTTAGTTTTAATTCTAGAAAACATTTTTTAAAAAATAGAATGAATCCCACCACTCTTTTTTTTCTCTTTTTTATTGTATTAAAGGGTTGTCCACTACGGAATTGCTAGCTATTTTTAAAGATTTGAAAAAACAATCTTTTTGCAATTTTTGGCCCTACCTTTTCCCTGTTTTTACAGCACCACACCCTTTTGAGCCACTTTTACTTTTTGTGAACAAAAAATGTCGTTGAAACCAAATTTTTTTACAATGACCTTTTTGTGCATTTACAGAAAAAGCCCCCAAAAACAAAACATGACCCTTGAGCCATTTTGACAATTGTGAAGAAAAAATTTATTAAAAACATTTTTTTAGAATGGGGACCTGTAGTTTTGCTGCATTTAAAAGCAGCATGACCCAAAAAAATTAAAAAAAATGACTTCTCAGCCACTGTTAAAATTGTGGGGGAAAAAAATGCCACTTAAAAGCCCTTTTCTGTTCCAAAGGATCATGATTATAGCGTATCTACACCCCCCATGCCCCCAAAACCTTGATATTGAAATTTTTTTAAAAGTAAAAGTGAGAAAAATGGAATAGGTTTTGTCAGAAACCTTGGGTCTTTTAAAGTTCCCACAGAAAAACCACAAAATAACTTTTGGGAACTGAGAATAAATATTGCATAAAAAAAAGATCTTTTTAAAAAATAAAGTTTCAAGAGGCCATTTCTGTTTGAAAGAATGTGAATAGCCCGGCAACAATCGGGACCTGGGAAATTGGGGCCACAACAATCAGGACCATGCCGATTCACTTGAGAAATCAAAACGATCCACATTATTTTTGGGGAAAAGCTGGTGCGTTTGTCTGTAAGGGACTCCCAGCTTGTGAACCCGCTCAGATAAACCTGGCGTTCGGGACAACCCTAAAAGGCGTGGGAGCGAGCCGGGCCACATCCATTTTGGATACCCAGAAGTTAATTGGGTCCAGAACAAAACCAAAAAAATCGAGTTGAGACGCAGATATCGTGTCCATGATTTAAACTGATCCTTGGTTTGTATGTGTGCCTTCATTAATGCTTGGTAGGTGGTAAATAAAGATTTCCAAGGTCACCCATTAGGCTTCTGCCACCCTTGCCTGTGTTGCCGCTACGGGTACTTGGGACTCTACTGCTGTCCGTCGCGACGTTGTTCCCCCTACTTTGAAGAACGTGAACAAAAAACAGATTCTCCATTGATCAATCACAAGGTCTCCATTTCGCATTTTTAAAACCCCATTTGGGTGGGGGGAAAAAATGCTGATTTTGTTTTTGTACCGGGGTCCCAAAGGGGGGCCACCCAGAACTTTTTCATTTTTTAGGCCTAAAAGCAAGGTCATGTTTGGGGAAATGGAGTTCCAAACACTCTTTTAGAGGGGGAGCCTTGATTCCCAAGCTCTGGGCAAGGGGGACACGGTCTTCCCAAACTGACTTCTCATTTCCCCCCGCCTCAAATTGTGCCCCAACCCTTTTCCCAAAGGGAGGGCGTCGGTAACGCGGTGCCGGGAAAACCCCTCCTCCGCTTCCCCCGCACTCTTCAACACAGCCCTGATTTGCCTCAGATGGACCCTGAAGTGATGCGCCCCTTTACAGCCCTGGACCCTTTGAACCCCTGCCTAATAAGACCAATAAAAATTTTTGAAACTGCGGGGCCCTTGGGGGGGGGATTTTGACGGGGGAAAGGCTCCGTATCCCATCTTGTCCGTCTCCTCCTCCGTCGCTGGCGGGGCCATGTTTCAGAGTGTCCATCGATCGTTCAGAACTAAGATCACCACAATGGTCATGCTGACAAGGGCATTGCCGCATGACCATTTTGGGGCTTCTTTAAAATGGGAAGGATGGCAGAGCCTTTTAAACCTGCCCCATTCATGGGCCAAAACCCCCCAGGGGCCCCACCGGCTGTCAGGCCCTGTGTCACTTCTACTGCGTAAAGGGATTGTGCGCTGCTACAATTGCTGGCTTGGGGGGGGAATTCCAGGTGTTGCCACGTCAACAAGAACGGTTTTCGGGGAGGGGAGCGACGCGCAACGCACCGGCGGGACAACAGGGTGCAACGGTGGAAGTGCGAACTCAACCTCGAGCCCCCCCTCAGCAGGGAGTCCAGCCGGGTACGCTTTTGAAATTTTTGGCACAAGGGTTTATGACATGTCCAGGGAAAGGGTGTGCTCCAGCCTACCCTCTTAAGGGCGGCCACAATTTGACTGTTATCGCCACCACCCCTTCCTGGCACAAGGGGTTCTTGTCACCCAGCCAGCGCCGGTTGTTGCTTTAAACCCCTCCACACTCCCCGACCTGTGTGTGGCGGTCTCAAGACAGATTAATTTCAACAGGCCTGGTTTTTCTCTGGGCCCCCTATGCCACCAAGGGCTTTGGGACCTCGGGGTTTTTGAGCCACCGAGAGTGGGGGCAGTGAAAGAGCTCTGCATCATCCTTGCCAGTTTTGAAGAAGCCTGCACCATCCCTGCGGTTTTGAAGAGCGTGCGCCGAGGAAATCATTCTTGGGGTCCCACTCAAACAATGCAACACAAGCCAAAAACCCGGGGAGCCGCAATCCTCTATTCTACACCACACAAACGAGACAACAGATCCTCTGTATTAATCGACACAGGAGAGCCAACAGATCCTCTATACTACACAACAAAGGACAGCCGACAGATCAACTATACTACACCACACAGGAAAGCCAACCCCCAATACTATGCAACCAAACAGGGGGGGCCAACAGGTCATTTTATAACCCTACAGGAGGGCGAAAAACCTCTATACTAGACCAAACTGAACAAATCCTCTATATCACACCACACAGGATAAATCCTCTATACAAAGGGGACAGAGGACAGAACCTTGGGCCCCCCAGAGGAAATTATTCTTGGGGGCAACCAAAAGTATATCGGGGTGGGGCTACCGGGGTAGCAGACATAGCAGCTGCCATGGGGCCCGGGCTCTTAGGGGGCCCGGGCCTGGGGCAGCTGCTAACATGTCTGCTGCCCCGGTATTTTGGCTCCTGCGCCCGTCGTCAGTGAACATAGTTCAGTTCCAGCGGAGGCGGAGCTACGGGGCCCGGCGCATCCTGCCTCTGAACGCCCAGGCCCTCTGGCCCGAGCGTTCAAGGCAGGACTGGCCGATGTCAGCTCCGCTCTGCTAAACAGCCTGCTAGGCGCAGGCGCCGGTCCACAGCTGAGCTGAGCTGCGAGGGAGCGTGGGGCAGGTGAGAAAGTTTCTTATTTCTTATTTTGTAATATTCCTGAACCCTGCCCTACCCATGCCGGCCTAGTTATAGCCCCCCAAAGCCCTGCCTGCCTTTATATAGCCATGCCTGCCGGGATATAGCCCCCCCCCAACGCCCGGCCTGCCTATATATAACCCTGCCTGCCTGTATATAGCCCCCCAAAGCCCTGCCTGTATTTAGCCCTGCCTGCCTATATATAACCACCCAAAGCCCTGCCTACATATAGCCCTGCCTGCCTGTATATAGCCTTACCTGCCTATATATAGCCATGCCTGCCTGTATATATCCATACCTACCTTTATATAGCCCTACCTGCCTATATATAGTCCCCCCAAAGCCCTACCTGCCAATATATAGCCCTTATAGCCTACCCTATGCCCTGCCTGCCTATATATAGCCCCTATAGCATATCCTATGACCAGCCTGCCTGTATGGGCCCCCTATAGCCTACCCTAAGACCCGCCTACCTATATATATGGCCCTTATAGCTACCTATACCCTGCCCCTGCCTACTTATCTATATGGGGCCCTATACTCTACCTAAACCCTGCTTGAATGCCTATATGGGGCCCTACAGCTACCTAAACCCTGTCTATGTGGGGACCCTATTGCCTACCTAAACCTGGCCTATCTAGGGCCCCCTATAGCCTATGTCAACCCTGCCTGCCTAAATGGACCCTATCAGAAAAAGGTCACATGTGAGTCACAAGATGTAACTACACTTTAATCACATATGTCTGCAGAGGCTGTGTACACTGGTATCCACCACTATATGGTCACTATATGGTGGTTATATACAGTCTGCAGAGCCTGTGTCCACTAGTATATGCCACTATATGGTCACTATATGGTGGTACTATTGGTCTTTGTAGACTGATCAGTAATAGTATATGGGTATTATTCAGTCACTCTGTGGTGGTAATTTGTGGTCGTGTTCTGGCGGTATAATCAGGTCCATATGTAGTAGTGTTATTGGTAATGTTGGTTTTGGTATAGTGGATTTGTTTGGTAGCAGTATGATAGTGAGAAGTGTGGTGAGGTATTTGCCCCTTCTACATTATCTAACTGCATGTCCTGGTAAATGTTCGTGGTCGGGGAGGCGGGCAAGGGGAGGGGTAGGTGGCCACAAACACTACCATGTACTCTACTTAAGCACGATGTATAGGTGTAGAGAACCCTTGATATAATGAAATGAAGTTCTGGGTATACCAATACAATTTAAACCAAAACAACTACAGGTATAACACCTAGAAAAAAGATACATAAAACATAACTTTTAATCAGAATGAATAAGAGTTGGGAAAGAAAACGAAAAAACGCCCTCAAATATACCCTATCAAAGACCTGTCTGCCTCAAAAATGGGGAAATCGCCCCAATAAGGGCGCCCCCACACTGGAACCTAAACTAACCCTGTCCCTAGCTACATCTAAATGAAAAAAAAGAAAGAAAGAAAAACACATATACCACAAATGGAGTGCACAAACAAAAAAAGTGCTGTGATAAATAACAATACAACAGACAATATACGTTTGATGTTCAAAAATACTATGAATTGATGATGCGTCATAGGAAGATAATCAATAACGCATAAATATTCCAATATTCCAAAGGGGTAGGTGGCCCCATCCAAAAGTTTGCTATGGGACCCAGGCTTCTCTAGTTATGCCCCTGGCTATAATACACCACACAGAAGAGCTGACAGCTCTTCTGTGCTACACCACATAGGAGAGACGGTATATCCTCTATAGTACACCACACAGAAGAGACGATAGATCCTCTATACTATACCAAATAGAAGACCTGACAATTCCTCTATACTACATCACTCTAATGGTAATAAAATATATGCGGTTTAGAATTGTGATTTTGTGCCATTTTGTCTTAATACACCATGATGTGCTTTATGAATTTTCTGCAAGAATTAGTCACCTGTTTTTACTATTTTAGTGGGATGTGTTCTCATGGTTTGTTATGTTCTTAAATTTCTCAAAGTTTATGTCTGGTCTGAAATCTGTTCTTTTGACTGCCTTATCTTTAAAACAGGAATAGGCCCCTCCAGGGGGAGAGGTACTACAGACAAAAGGTGGGTTTGCATCCTAAAAAGCCAGTAAAGTCATGGCTAAGAAGGAAGCTCACCTATGGAGGGATGCCCATCACAGCGTTCGGATACTCTCAGGAAGCTCTCTGTCTTAGTTGCTGCTTCCCTGGCTGATGTTAAGGCAGATGAGGAAGAGCTCTATGGTGATCTAAGTACTTTACGTCAAATTCAATCTTTGTATGCTAAATAGAACTCTTTTGTTGAATTTAATCTTTGTACTGTATGCTAAACTTTATAAAAGTGTACGTATAATCATACTATTTTATATATTCACACTTTTTTATTCTGTACAATCACCTATAACCTAATTATCATATAATCACAATAAAATTACAATGTATCCTAACTTGTAGCCTTCTTTAAATCTAAGCCTTTTCTTTAAAAAACATGGCAACACAACCACACAGAAGACCTGACAGATTCTCTGTAATTCAACATATGGACAGATCCTCTATATTCAGGGCTGCCGTTAGGACAGTACAGGCAGTACTGCCATTTGGGGCCCAGCCAGATGGTGAAGCATTCTACCATTCACAGTAATGGTAGAAAGAACAGGCCGCAGCCCTGTTTTTCTGCCATTTAAAGTATCTGAATTGTATGTAGGTCCTCGCAACGGACATGTCACGGGTGGTCCTGCGGCCGGGTTTCCCGTCCGTGCCCTCCCCCCCCCCCCGCTCCGGGAACGAGTGGCGCCGCGGTCCGCATGTCAGGCCGCTGGCGCACTCGCTTCCCCGAGAGCCAGGACTTACCTAACCCCGCTCCTGTCCCCGTGCGGCTCTCTGCCAGCTGCCGTGCGCGTGAGCGCACCCTAGTGTGCGCGTTCGGCGGTTTTTTTAGATTTAAAGGGCCAGAGTGCCAGTAATTGGTTAATTGCTGGCCGCTGGTCCTATATAAGGTTACCGCCCCGGCACTTCCACGCCGGATCTATTGTTCCCCTAGCCTTTAGAGAAAGCGTTCCGAAGTGCATCCTATTGTCTACTGTGTTCTGACCCTCTTGCTACGTCTCTTTACCACGAACCTTTGCCGTCTGCCCTGACCCACCACATGTCCCCGACTACATCTATGGCTTACGATTCGGTACCACGCTTACCCTTGGCCGCCACCACAAGCAAGTCACGTCAGTGTAAGCGACCTGGTAGTTTCCCGCCGCAGCAAGTCCATCCCGCTTTGCGGCGGGCTCTGGTGAAAACCGGGTTCTACTTAGACTCCACTCCCTGGCGTTGGCTTATACCATTGCTTGCGGTGGTCCAGTGGATCCACTACCACTGCCCATAACAGTTAGATCCGGCCATGGATCCCGATAAGGTGCCTCTGCCCAGTATTGCGGATCTCACGTCCATTGTCGGCCAGCAGTCGCAGCAGATCGCGCAACAGGCACAGCTGCTGGATAAACTGTCCGACATGATGCGACAGCTCCTCAAGCCTCAGCAGCAGCTGTCACCTCCGCCAGTGGTGTCTCCTATGCTTCCTGTTTCGTTGGCTATGGTGGGCCCCAAGCTTCGGCTTCCACTATCATCTAAGTTAGACGGGGACCCGAAGCTTTGCAGGGGCTTCATAACTCAATGCTCCATGCACGTCGAACTGATGGCCGATCAGTTTCCCACAGAAAGGGCAAAAGTGACATTCGTGGTCAGCCTACTCTCCGGTAAGGCCCTGGATTGTGCAACACCCCTCTGGGACAGAGATGACCCCGTGACTGCAGACATACAGGCCTTCCTCCAGGAATTGTGTGGTGTCTTGGAGGAACCAGCGTGTGTGTCTTCTGCCGAGACAGTGCTTTTGAACCTTCGCCAGGGAGACTTCTCCGTGGGAGACTATGCCGTATGATTCCATACTCTGGCCCCGGAGCTATCCTGGAATGACGCAGCCCTTTGCGCCACCTTTAAGAAGGGTCTATCCAGCAGAGTGAAGGATGCATTGTCCGCTAGAGACCTTCCATCCTCTCTGAGCAAACTCATCCATCTGGTCACCCGCATTGATGTACGTTTCGCCGAGAGACAGGAGGAACTCCGCCAGGAACGAGACGTCGTACGTCCTGCCTCGACTAGCCCCTGTGTTCCAGAGGCCGCCACTGCTGTTTCTGCAACCTTTCAGTGAGGAACCCATGCAGGTGGACCGGGCTCACTTGTCAGAGCAGGAGCTGTCTCGGCGCCGGGTGGAGAATTTGTGTCTGTACTGTGCCAGCCGGATCACTTCCGCCGAGTCTGCCCGCTATGTCCCCAGTGGCTGGGAAACGCTCGCACCTAGGTCCCGTAGGAGAGGCGTCCTCTCCGGAGGAGGGTTCTAAAATAGGGACATTGTTCCCTGGTGGCCGGGCACCCTGGCACTCAAAAAATTTATCTGCTGATCTCCCGCTTCTACTGGTGGCCGATGCTTGCAAGGGTCAAAAGTGAATTTGTGGAAGCCTGTACCACCTGTGCCCGGGATAAGACGCCCCGTCGCAGCCCATCTAGTCTTCGCACCCCTTGCCCACACCAGCGTCTCCATGGTCCCAGGTATCTAAGGATTTTATCAGCGACCTTCCTCCAGCCTCCGGTAATACTGTTATTTGGGTGGTCCCACACCGTTTTTCTAAGATGGCACACTTTGTCCCATTGCCAGGTCTGCCCTCTGCTCAGTTAAGAAAATGATAAAAAAAAGTGAAAAGTCTCAGGTGTTTGTGTTGCAAATTTCAGGGATGAGCTGTGGCTGGAAGAAGTCATCATGGGGTTCTGAATCAGATGCAGAAGAAACATGAACGATTCATCAGACAAGATGTTTCCTGTGAGTCACTAAATGTAACTGCACTTTGTGCAAAGCACATAACTCAGTAACAGTAAGGTGGTATTATTCCTTCTCTTTATGGTGGTGACATGTGGTGATGATGTGGCGGTATTATTTAGTCTTTGTATATTGTTGTTTTGTTATAATGCTCTTGGTATACTGGATAGGTCAGTAATAGTCCCCGGAGTCGATTGCTAAGGTCTTAACAATCGACTTGAGGCCTTAACAACTGGCTTAACAACCGACTGGAGTCCGCGGAGTCGATTGCTAACTCTTATCAACTGACTTGTCTTGAGGCCTTAAACAACCGGCTTAACGACTGTTAGCGACTTCACACGCAGTAAATTATGTGTCCCCCAGTGAAGGTAAAAGGGTCCCCCAGTAAGTTATACGTCCTCTAGTAGGTGGTTATATACTTTATATATCTCCCAGTAGGTAGGTCTGTAGTTTGTATGTCCCCCAGCAGGTATATAGGCAGGTTATTGATCCCCCAGCAGGTATATGGGCAGGTTATGGGTCCCCTAGCAGGTATATGGGCAGGTTATGGGTCCCCCAGCAGGTATATAGGCAGGTTATTGATCCCCCAGCAGGTATATGGGCAGGTTATGGGTCCCCTAGCAGGTATATGGGCAGGTTATTGATCCCCCAGCAGGTATATGGGCAGGTTATGGGTCCCCTAGCAGGTATATAGGCAGGTTATGGATCCCCCTGTAGGTATATAGGCAGGTTTAGGTCCCCCAGCAGGTATATAGATAGCTTATAGGCCCCACAGCACATATGTAGGTAGATTATAGCTCCTCCCTGCACGTATACAAGTAGATAATAGCCCCCCTCCCTGCACATATAACAGTAGATATAAGCTACTTGCCCCTCCACTGCACATATAACAGTAGATAATAGCCCCTCCCTGCACATATAACAGTAGATAATAGCCCCCCTCCCTGCACATATAACAGTAGATAATAGCCCCCCTCCCTGCACATATAACAGTAGATAATAGCCCCCTCCCTGAACATATAACAGTAGATAATAGCCCCCCCTGCACATATGACAGTAGATAATAGCCCCCCTCCCTGCACATATAAGAGTAGATAATAGTCCCCTGCACATATAACAGTAGATAATAGTCCCCTGCACATATAACAGTAGATAATAGCCCTCCCCCTGCACATATAACAGTAGATATTAGCCCCCCCTCCCTGCACATATAACAATAGATAATAGCCCCCTCCCTGCACATATAACAGTAGATAATAGCCCCCTCCCTGCACATATAACAGTAGATAATAGCCCCTCCCTGCACATATAACAGTAGATAATAGCCCCCCTCCCTGCACATATAACAGTAGATAATAGCCCCCCTCCCTGCACATATAACAGTAGATAATAGCCCCCCCTGCACATATAACAGTAAATAGCCCCCCTCCCTGCACATATAACAATAGATAATAGCCCCCCTCCCTGCACATATAACAATAGATAAAAGCCCCCCTCCCTGCACATATAACAGTAGATAATAGCCCCTCCCTGCACATATTACAATAGATAATAGGCCCCCAGCATGAATAGAGACAATTAAAAGTAAGACAATGACAGCACTTACCTGACCTCGCTCCCCGCCGCGGTCGCTGCTCCCGGTCTTTTCTTCAGCGGTGTGACGTCACCAGGCCGCGCGCGGGCAGCGTGATGACGCGCACACCGCCCCTGCACTCCGGCGCATAGAGCCGCATCCTTCGGCTTCCTAGTACTCTGCGGAGCTCTCTGCTCCGCTGAAGCATCTAACTGTATGTGCGTCCGGCGGACACACATACAGTTAGTCCCGCCACCGCTGCCGTCGCCAAGGTCCTAAGCCGCTAAGCCGATAGCTTAGCGACTGGTAGCGGCTTAGGACCCTAACGATCGGCGGCGGCGGCGGATAGCGGCGGCGCCGGGGACTAGTCAGTAACATTATAGTGGTATTAGTCACTATATGGTAGTGCTACTATATGTGGCGGTATCATTTGGTCTTTGTATATTGTTTGGTAATATTGGTTTGGGTATACTGGTTTGGCAAGTAAAAAGGTGACATACGGTGATCATGTGGCTGCATTTGCTGGCCCTTGTTTATGTACTGACCCACACAATATAGATAAACTGCACATTGTAAAATCCAACAAGAACTAAATCCAAAAATAATGGCATAATTGAATATTTTTTCTTGTGCGCCCTACAAAGAATTTATTTCTGGGGTGGAGCTGGCGGGGGCATGTGTGTGTGTGTTTGTGTATATGTGGCGGGGTTGGCACAGAGGCTTCAGCTGTATGGGGCCCTGAAATTTCTGATGGCGTCCCTATCTATTCTACACCAAACATAAGAGCCAAAAGGTTCTCTTTAATACACCATACTGGACAGATCCTCTATATTACACCACACAGGACAGATCCTCTATACTAAGCCCTACAGGACAGATTCTTGAGCTCACCAGAGGAAAACATTCTTAGGGCCCACCATCAGCTATATTATCCCACACAGAAGAGCATGGCGTGATCATCCTTCACCGAGCTACGGCCGGTCATTCCTTTTTCTTTCAGCCAACAGATGGTCGTTTACCGTCAGTTTGTGTAGCCCTCATGCTTTCCCTATATTCTATAAAGCGACAAATTTGAAAAAGGTCTTTGCTTGACAGAAAACGTTCATTGAAAGTCGCTTTTACTATTGGAAAACTACTATATTTGAGATTAATTTTGAGGCTCCTATTAATTTGCATGTATAGAAAATTAAATAAAAAAGTAAAAACAATTTTGATAATCGGTTTCATGTGCGGGTGATCACTTATATGTAGTAGAATAATTATTATTCTGTGCCCCAGAATAAGAGTATTTTGAACTGCGAACAGTGGCGTAGCTACAGGGATCACAGCAGTCACAGTTGCGAGCAGCCCCTGAGCCAGAGGGGCCCACAGGCCACCCTTGCCACACGATGTATCGCTGAGTCACATAGACCCAGTGATACAACGCTCACAACCGCCGCTTGCACAGCGCAATACACTTATCCTGGCCGTCCAGCCACTGGAGAAAGCGGCGGGATTATATGATGTCATTTCACCGCTGCCTGTACTAGGCCCTAAGCCTATAGGCTTAGGGTCTAGTATACGCCGGAAGTGGCATCCCGGACTGTGCAGCGTGATGCCGTCACTCTGCCCAGTCTGGACTTAAAGATAAGTTCAGCGGGAGAACAGAACAGAGATGAGTATTATTATTATTAATTTTTTTTATACATATACATAGCGGTGGCCAGTATACCTGCCTAACAAGCTACCTATGGGGGAAAAGCCCAGTAAACCTACCTAACTACTTACCTATGAGGGAAAAGCTCTAAATACCTGACTAACTACCTACCTGTGGCGGAAAAGCCCTATATAACTGCCTAGGGGGAAAAGCTCAGTATACCTACCTAACTATGGACCAATGGAGGAAAAACCCTATATACCTGTCTATGGGGGAAAGCCCTATATGCCTGCCTAACTACCTAACTATGGGGGAAAAGCTCTATACACCTGCCCATAGGAAAAAAGCTCTATATATCTGCCTATGGGGGAAAAGCCCAGTATATCTACCTAACTACTTACCTATGGGGGAAAAGCCCTATATTCCTGCCTAACTACCTACCTATGGGGGGAAAGCCCTGTATACCTACATATGGGGAAAAGCCCAGTATACCTACAGTATCTAACTACTTACCTATGGGGGAAAAGCCCTATATACCTGCCTAAATACCTCCCTATGGGGGAAAAGCCTAGTATACCTACATAACTACCTACCTGGGGGGAAAGTCCTATATATCTACATATCTACCAAACTACCTACATATGGGTGCAGGCCCTACAAACTTACCTAACTACCTGGGGGGAGGCCCTATATACCTACCCATTGAGAGGAACCCTGTACTTTACCTACTTAATATGAAGTCTGCCCACTTATCTAATTTTTAAGGTTTAACCTACCTAAATGAAGCATCTTCCTATCTGCTTGTTTAATTTGGGGGAGGGAGACTGTCTACTATATTGAGTGTGTTCCTACCTACTGGTGGCACAATTGGGGGCCCAATAATCTGATGGGGGTACTTTCACTGTTTGGAGTCTAACGTGTTTGTGTGGTAAATTCTACAGGGATGAGTTATGCCCATGAAAAGTCATCATGGCGGTTAGGACTGAATGGAGAAAGAAAAGGGAAAGAGAACAACTCATCAGACAAGATGTCTTCTGTGAGTCCCTAAATGTAACTTTCCTGTAATCACTTATAGCATAGCTCCTGTGTACACTGGTATATATATGGTCACTGGTAGTAAAAGTGGTTTTAGTGTAATTGGTTTATGTTTATTAACAGTAGATGGTTTTATTCAGTCTCTTTATGGTGGAGATATGTGGTCATTATTTTTCGGTATTATTTGGTCTTTGTATATTATTGTTAGTGGTATTATTGGTCTTGATATACTAGTTTGATCTGTAACATTATGATGATATTGGTCACTATATAGTGGTGATAATGTAGCCCTTGTATACTTTCTGACCTGCAGAATACAGATAAATGTCTATTAAACTGTTCAGTGTAAACTCCAACAAAAAACTAAATCCATAAAACAGAAGGCGCAATTGCATTTTTTTCCTGTTCACCTCACAATGTTTTTTTGGAGGGAAGTTGATGGGGCAAGAGGGAACAGACACTTTGGTGGTATAACTTGTTTTTCTTTGTCCCCACTTTAAATGAATTTTCTTCTATTATACATTATCTTTTAAAGGGGTTTTGCCACGATGTAATGTTGATGTGGGATCCTCCAAAATGGGTATTTAATCACTTTTCTAAATATATGTGATTACAAAAAGTGAAGCCTCTGAGAGCTACAGCTTTCTTTACAAGCCCTTAGTTACTTAAAAGTTCGCATTAGACAAGACCAGCTCCAGCTGACAGGATCTGAAGAGCTGATTTGGTCACGCTTGCATTGTCTGCACTTCTTATCTGATGACATGGAACATGACTGAGCTTTCAAGGGACTGTGGAGAAAGATGTTGTGTCTTTTGTATAGAGAATCCACTGGTTTTAATGTTTTATTTGAGTACACGTTTCACAATACTCCATGATTCCTCTGCTTTCTCAGAGTTGCTGCTCAGGCCCCCTCCCTCTCGTCTGTAAGGCAGTGGACTCATCATGCTCTGTTTATAGTCTCTCCTGATCAGATTAAGAGGTAATGAACTCGCTTCATGGAAAAACCCCTTTAAATAGAAATAATTTTCTGCACACCACACCGCAAACATCCGTCATGTCAAGAAGGGAACCTGTTGTTTAAAATTAGTGGTCCACAGATTGTGTCCGGTTATAAGAGTGTCCGAAGCTGAAGTTTTGCACTCGGGCCCATGAGTCTTTAGCTATGCCCCTGACTGTAAACATTCAAATCCATCACCACCTTACTATCTTAGTACCATGGTTTATACTGTTATTTATTTCTATACTGTTTTACAAAAGGCGGCCTCACTTGTGGGCCCCGAAGGACCCTATGGATGATTCTCCAGTCCTCAGGTGGTCAAGTCCAATGCTGACTCTGCCTTTATTAACACAAGGACAGTACTTTTATAACACAAGCAGCCATGATGACTTTATGCCAACTTAGGTAGGCATTATGGACTGGAGAAGTGAGATGTGTCTACTCAGTGACCACGATAAGATGTTTAGAGCATCTAATTACATCAATACCACAAATGTTACTCAGTGATTAGAACATCTGTTACTCCTCCCTTGTGTCAAATCATCTAAAAGGCTTACCAAAAATTAGTTTTCACTTCAAGAATGAAAGCTTATGAACGTTTCATATCTAAGATGGAAGGTTATGAGCTACACATTCACATGTGGTATATATAAAATATATAAATATTAATGTGTGTGATGTGACTTGTGAACAATAAGGGCCACATGTATGAAAATTGTATAGGTCTAAAATTCACTTTGTTGCACATAGTAACCAATCAGAGTGCCTCTCTAATTTTTCCAGAGCACTATATGAAATGAAGGGGCACGCTTGATTAGTTTCTATGGGCAACAAGGATAGTTTTAGACCTAGACAGTTTTCACACATGTGGCCCTAAATGTTTTGTCCTGTCTGTTTTTTTGTTTCTTGTAAGGATGAATTACAATGGATATCTGTTTAAGTTAAACACTAAAAAATCAAGTCCATGTTGCTTTTCCACCCCTTACCACTGCAGCCAATTTTGACCTTACTGATAGAGATGCATTTTTTAAAATCACTTTATGTGAGATCAACTTTTTAATGGTTTTACCTATCCATGTAATTCAGAGATTGTTTTCTCATGAAACATTGTGCTTTGATTTAGTAACAAACTTTGGTCCATACAATCCTTGTTTATTTATGAGAATATTAAAATGTCATAAATTATTTAAAAAATGGGCCATTTTCAAACTTTAAGACAGATAGTTATATCACACAAAATAGTTTAGAACTAATATCTACCATATATCTTCTTTATGTGTGCATAATTTTTAAATGTCCTTTTTTTTATTAGTATAAATTTACTAACAATTTTTCACATTTTCAAGAAAATTTGCAACACAGGTTTTTATTAAGGGCCAGTCCAGTTCTGATTTGGTTTTGAGGAGCCTGTATGTTGGATACCCCCATAAATGACTCAATTTAAGAAACTGCATCCTTAAAGCCTTCAGGAAGTTTGTTAACCATTTTGGGGTTTCACAGGAATTAAATCAAAGTGGAGGAGACATTTCAAAATGTCATTGTTTTGCGAATTTTCAATTTTAAAACATTATTTACTGGAACACAGTAGATGTTACCAAGAAAATGCAACTCAGCATTGATTCCCCTGATGCTGGTGTCATGACATCTGTGGCCCTAGTTTGATTTAACCACAAGCCTCAGAATAGGAGGAGTACCTACTGAATTTTGGGGTCACTTTTTTATTAGAATACAGTGAAGGAAATAATTATTTGATCCCTTGCTGATTTTGTAAGTTTGCCCACTGACAAAGACATGAACAGTCTATAATTTTAAGGGTAGGTTAATTTTAACATTGAGAGATATAATATCCAAAATGAAATAAAGAAAATCACATTGCATAAATTATATACCTTGATTTGCGTGTTGCTGAGAGAAATTATTATTTGAACCCCTACCAACTATTAAGAGCTCTGGCTACTACAGACCAGTTAGACGCTCATAATCAACTTGTTACTTGCTTTAAAGACAGCTGTCTTAAATAGTCACCTTTATAAAAGACTCCTGTTGACAGACTCAATCAGTCAGACTCTAACCTCTACAGCATGGACAATACCAAACAGCTGTCTAAAGATGTCAGGGACAAGATCATAGACCTGCACAAAGCTGGAATGGGCTACAAAACCATAAGTAAGACGTTGGGTGAGAAGGAGACAACTATTGGGGCTATAGTAAGAAAATGGAAGAAATACAAAATGACTGTCAATCGATCTGGGGTATCCTTGATCATGAGGAAGGTGACAGATCAGCTTAAAACTACACAGGGGAAACTTGTTAAAGATCTCCAGGCAGCTTGGACCACAGTCACCAAGAAAACCATTGGTAAAACATTACAAATCTATGAGGGTGCCTGGAGGAGACAAAGGGGGAGAAGTGCTAAGTTTACAATGGTCTAGCCTTGTTTCATAAATATGGGGTGGTTTACATAAAAATTTGGTTAACCTGCCACCATGATGGTACATCTGTATACAGATAAGTGTCTGTGAGTGCCCTAGGGTAGGGAGTAACAGAGCGCTGTGATAGAAGGTGTGGGTTAGCAATTAGGGATCTTGATAGGCCTGCCTAAGAAGTTGTATTTTCAGGACACTCTTAAAACTGAAATCTAGGATTTTGCCTGATGGTATGTGGTAGTATGTTCCAGAGAATGGGTGCAGCACCTGTGAAATCTTGAAGACAGGCATGGGAGGATCGGATGATTGTGGCCTATAGTTTGATGTCTGCAGCAGAGCAGAGAGTGGGTAGGGTGGTAGACAGAGATGAGGGAGGAGATGTAGGGGGTGCAGCACTGTGGAGAGCTTTATGGGTGAGTGTGATGAATTTATATTGTATCCTATACCGAAAGGGCAAGCACTGCAGTGACTGACACAGGTTAGAGGCATCAGTATAGTGGCTGGAAAGAAAGATGAGCCTGGCTGCTGCATTCAGGACAGATTGTAGAGGGGAGAGTTTGCAGAGAGGGAAATCGATAAGCAAGGAGTTGCAGCAGTCAAGACGAGAAAGAATAAGAGCCACAATAAGAGTTTGAGTTGTTTCCACAGTAAGAAACGGGCGGATTCTGGAGATGTTCTTGAGGTGCAGGTGACAAGAGCGGGCCAGGGATTGGATATAGTGGGTGAAGGACAGCTCAGAGTCTAGAATAACCCCAAGTAAGTGGGCCTACTGCCTAGGAGTTATGGTGGTACCACACACTGAGAGAGAAATAGCAGATGAGGGTTGGTTAGTAGATGGTGAAAAAACAAGAAGTTCAGTTTTAGTGAGGTCTAGTTTGAGATAGAGAGAGGACATTATGGAATATATGTTGAAAGAAGAGACTTGCAAGGCGTGGAGCAGAAAGAAAACCAGTCCAAGGGACGAAGTGTGACATCTTTGAAAAATGATCGGTGACGACCCAAATCACCATATTACCAGCAGATGGCAGAAGATCCGTAATGAAATCCATGGCAATATGGGACCGCGGGCGATTCGGAATGGGCAACGGTTGAAGCAGATCCGTAGGTTTGAGGTGGGACATCTTGTTGCGGGCACAAGTAGGACCACCAATAGTAGCGAGCTATAAGCTGACCCATCTTCCGTACCCCAGGGTGGTCGGCTACCAGAGAGCAGTGTCCCCACTTTAGAATTCTCCCCCGAAGAGCAGGACGCACATAACTCTTGCCTGGATGTACATGTCGGAGATCCACAGGAGCCACGGAAATCAGACGTTCCAGAGGAATAATATGACAAGGAGGCGATTCCTCACCAAGAATGTCGGAAACACAGGACAGGGCATCAGCCTTAATGTTCTTCTCAGCTGGGTGGAAACGGATCATGAAATTAAATTGAGAGAAGTGGGACCAGCGGACTTGTCGGGGGGTTAAAGTGCTGTGCCGTCTGAAGGTACGCGAGGTTCTCATGCTCTGAGTAAATAGTGACCGGATGACAAGTCCCCTCCAGCAGATGGTGCCACTCTTCCAGGGCTAGCTTAAAGGCCAGCAGTTTGCAGTCCCCAATCGTGTAGTTCTTCTTGGCGGGGGAAAAAGTCTTGGGGAAGAACCCACACATGATGGTCTTGCCCTTTGGGTCTCGCTGGGTAAGCACAGCCCCTGCTCCCACTGACGAAGCGTCGACCTCCAGGAAAAAAGGCTTCTCGATGTCTGGTCGAGACAGGATAGGAGCTGTGGCAAATGCCGTCTTAAGCCGGGAGAACGCCTCTTTGTCCGCCTGTGGCTACTGCTTCAGGTTCACAGACTTTTTAGTAAGAGCCACAATTGGGGCTACCACCGTGGAGAAGTGTGGAATAAACTGGCAGTAATAGTTGGCGAACCCTAAGAAGCACTGTATGGCCCGAAGGCCGTCAGGACGTGGCCACTGCAAGACGGCGGACAGCTTAGCCTGGTCCATTTGGAGCCCCTTGTCTGAAATGATGTAACCGAGGAAGGGCAGGCTGGTGTGATGGAAACGGCACTTATCAAGCTCGGCGTATAGGCGGTTCTCACGAAGATGTCTAAGGACCTGGCACTCATGGAGACCGTGGGCTTTCAAGTCAGAAGAGAAGACCAGGTGTACAGCAGATCACTGAAAATCTCATTAACGAACTCCTGGAAGACCGCTGGAGCATTGCACAGGCCGAAGGGCATGACTAAATATTCGAAATGCCCATCGCCGGTGTTAACGGCGTCTTCCACTCATCACCCTCTCGGATACGGATGAGATTGTAGGCCCCCCGCAAGTCAAACTTAGAGAAAATTCTAGCTCCGCAAAGACAATCGAAGAGCTCCATGATTAGTGGTAATGGGTAGCGGTTCTTCACGGTTATTTTATTGAGCACATGATAGTCTATGCAGGGACATAGCGAGCAGTCCTTTTTCTCCACAAAGAAGAATCCAGCTCCGGCCTGAGAAGTGGACTTGCGGATGAAGCCCTTCTTGAGGTTCTCCTGGATATAGGCCGACATGGCCTCGGTCTCGGGTACTGACAACGGATAGACTGCCCCGGGGCGTACTAGTACCGGGCAACAGGTCATAGGGCAAAAGTACGGGCGATGAGAAGGCAGAGTCTCTGACTACTTTTCAGAGAACACATCCGCAAAGTCCTGATATTCTGCAGGCAGACCCGGCAGAGGGTTTAAGGGTGTCGGTGTAGAAGTGAGGGACATCAAGCGAGGTGCTACAAGACAAATGGACTGGCGGTCTTGATCCTAATGCAAAAAGGTGTCCGTTTTCCATTCCAGCATAGGGGTGTGGCGCTGCAGCCACGGCAACCCCCATAGAATTGCTAAAGAGGAGCGTTACACAATCTTCTCTCTATGTAACACCC
Organism: Phyllomedusa bahiana; assembly: GCA_025379985.1. Taxonomy (NCBI): domain Eukaryota; kingdom Metazoa; phylum Chordata; class Amphibia; order Anura; family Hylidae; genus Phyllomedusa; species Phyllomedusa bahiana. Next base: position 46,509 of record JAODAL010018226.1, read on the forward strand.
CGACGTGCAGAGACACCGGCTGCGTGGGAAATTGGATGGAGTCGCTCAGGATCTCCTCGCTCACAGAGGAGATTGCCAGGGGCTTCTTGAGACGGGTCACCAAGAGACAAAGTTTTGTCACCAGGGCATCGTCCATGAAATTCCCGGATGACCCAGAATCCAGAAAAGAAGGGATTTGGACTTGTGCTCCGTAATCAGACACGATCTGCACCGACATTTGCAAGACGAGGATAGGGATTGTTCACACCTAGGGACGCCTCTTCCACATTGCCTAGGTGCATGCGTTTCCCAGATGTGGACGTTGCGGACGGTCCCTACAGAAATGTCCTGGACTGGTGAAGTGCAAACACAGTAGAAGTTCTCCACCCGACGTGGAGATCGCTCTTTGGGCACAGTCGACTTGCATGGGTTCCTCGCCAGAGTGCTGTGGAAGTGTCAGAGGAGGCTTCTGGAACACAGGAGTCAAGCGCGGGAACCATCGAGGCCGATCTGAGTCACGTTCCTGGCAAAGCTCCTCTTGACTCTCGGCGAAGCGCACGTCGATACGGGTGGCCAAATGAATCAGCTCACTCAGCGACGTCGGGAGATCTCTTCCGGACAGTGCGTCCTTTATCCTACAGGAGGGGCCCTTCTTGAAGGTAATGCACAGGGCTGCCTCATTCCAAGTCAACTCCGAGGCCAGAGTGTGGAACTGGACAGCGTAGTCTCCCACCGAGGAATCCCCTTGGCGCAAGTTCAGAAGCGCTAGAAGAGACTGTGGGGGATCGTGGGTGGATACTGCTGCTGGGAGGCGATGAGCTGCTGCATCATGGTGGTTAACTGGTTCAGTTGCTACGCTTGTTGCGGCAGCTGCTGGGAGTGCTGGGCAACGATGGTCGTAAGATCCGCCACACTGGGCAACGGTACCTTGGCGGGATCCATGGTCGAATCCAATTGTAACGACCAGGAGTAGTGGATCCACTGGAACACCGCAAGCGGTGGTACAGGCCACGCCAGGGAACGGAGTCTAAGTGGGTCCCGGTAATCACCAAAGCCCACCCCAAGGCGGGATGGACTTGCCGCGGCGGGATTCCACCAGGTCGCTACCCCTGATGTGACTTGCTTGCGGAGGCAGCCGAGGTGAAACACAGTACCAAATCGGAAGACAATCTCGTAGCCGGGATCAGGCCACTCTTTCCCAGCGCAAGGGGGGCACGATTGACAGAACGCTCCAACTTTTCTGATACTTTGGGGGCTTTACAAATGAGAAATGGCAACCATCGAAATCTGCATTCCAAAAGTCAAATAGCACTCCCAAACTTGTATGACTTGCCATACAAATTTTGGAATCCCTTTTTTTCCCAGGATTCCTTGTGTAAATGAAATATTTTTAGCTAAAACTGCATATAGTTGGAAAAACTTAATTTTCCATTTTCATAGCCTAACACTAAAAAATCTGTGAAACACCCATGGGGTAAATATATTTACTATTTAATATAGTTTTAGCACCTTAGGGTACCCACAAACATCAGATGGTGCCCAAAATATACAGTGAATCTCCAGAGCAGTTTTGAAAATGAAAGCTGAGCTCTGATTAGTTGCTATTGGCAACAAAGACAATCTTACTGCTAGACAGTTTTGATACATGAGGCCCAATATATGACTTTTTAAACCGGAGTCACTCAAATCTAGATAAATGTTTGTTTTATGACTAATTCACTTTTTCGGGTTTTAGTGACTTTTCATTTTTGTGATTTCTGTCTGGAGCTCCAGAAAGCAAATGTCGGGCCCTTAGTTGTTTTATGTTTGTCTGTCTTGTTGTATATAAAGGTATCTAGTCCGCACTGGTGTTTGCCCTTTGAAAAGCTGATCACAACCAATGAGGGCTTGATTTTGTGTAGGACAAGATGTACTTTTTATTGGAGCCACAGAACATATAGCATAATATAATGTACTGGAAAACTGAAAAAATACTATATTGGGTGAAATGTGAAAACTTAATTGTTCCATTTGTACTGGAATTTTGTTATTATGTAGTTCATTTTTCGGTATAAAATTATTTGTATTCTGTAATGTTCTGCATTCTGCAAGTCAGAATAATTCATTCCAAATACATTTTTCTTTATGTTTTAGTACTTTCTCTATTTTTTAACTTCTTGTGCTGTAGCACCATTTTCTGTGACCAATTACTTTTTTGTTATTCCACCTATGGACCAGAGTTAGAGCTCATTTTGTTGCTAGCTGTAATATTGGTTTTTTTTTTTTAATATTTTGGGATACCTGCAAGTTTTTGATCACTTTTTATTCCAATGTTTTGGGGACCTGAAATGAACAAGAAAACCGCAATGTTGCCATTGGGCATTCTATTCCCCTATGGTGTTCACAGTACAGGATAAATTATGTTATATTTTAATAGATTGAGTGTAATTATGTGTAACTTTTTTAGAGAGGTGTTTAGAACTTTTAATATTTTTATATTTTATTTTAAAACTTACTTTATAAAACTTCTACTTCTAATTTACCTAGGCTAATTGACCACTAATGGGTGTGATCACTTGTATATCCATCTGCATTTTATCTATAATGCAGAAAGGTGTACCAAGATGGTGCTCCTATTACTACTCGCCTATGACAGAAAGAAATAAGAGCAGTAACATGGCAGCTATGGAAGCCTTTATTAGGCTTCCGTCTGTCATTGTAACAATCTTGATGAGATCATGGAGGGGGCAATTTGGGGGTCAGGAATGGTGCTGTGTATTCATTTAGATGCCAGGGTCATGATCGCAGTGGCATCTCAAGGGTTAAACAGTAGGGATCACTTCTGGCACAATGCCTGCTCTCAATGAGTGAGCGTCCTTCATAAATACTTACCGGCATTATGACGAAAGTTTATGTCAATTGTCGGTAATGGGTTAAATTGATCGGAAATACATTCCTGGTGTACACATGGTATACTAAGTACATTCATATGTCTTATTGTATTTCTTTGGGGGAATATCGCTTTTCATTTGGTTTTGATTAAAAGCATATTTTGAGCCTGGTTGATAATCAATGTGACCAAACTAACAGTATTAGCCAAGGGTGGATACTGAATATACATATGTTGATAACTTAGGAGGCAGCAGTTTATTAAATACAATTGTTAATACTTTATACCTATAACAGAATTTTAAGGCAACATGAATGTACGGGGCTGCACCAGTATTCTGATGTGCTTTCAGCCCAAAAAACCAACGCAGCTCTGTTTTCTAGATGTATGAGCAGGTGCACTTCATAATTAGGTGCATTATTTGGTGCCCGCGGCACTTTGTAATGCGCCTAAGATATGGCGGCACTCTGGAGGCGTGTCGCACCACAACTGTTTGATTCTACACATTTATGACTGTAAGATGGCAAAACTATGTGCATTATAGCTGGAACAGCCAGACCAAGTTAAAAGTGATTTATCTGACCCTGAGTTGTCGTTTTGGAACTAGAATGCACCAATTCTATGACCCGCAGTAGAAGAGGATCATAAATTCAGGTGCATTCTACGCTACTAATGTGCGCAGAAAAAATGGCATCTGGGCAAAGAAAACATACATATCACACTTAGTGTTTAGTGTTTTAGATGCTAATTCCATGAATTGAGGGGCTCATGCTGACATTGGTGTGGTGAATCGGGTGCAGCGAGAGGCAGAGGAGAGGGCCGGAAGCAGAGGTAGCTACAGCTCGGGGTTGCTACCTCTGGTCACGGCGGCGAACCCTCACATCAACCACACCTCTCTTGCCTTTCACAGTGTAGAGGGGGTCTGCACTGATGAAGATGATGACAGTAGTAGTTCTCCTGGGGCACACTCTTTTGGTGGTCTCTCTCTCTCTACTGCCCGCATGTAAGATGGAGTGTGAGGTGCCCTTGATGTGCGGTGCAGAAATAAGCAGGTAGGAGACAAGAAGTTATCGGTGGTAAAACATCTGAGGCCTCTTTACTTCAACCCGGCAAGATGGTATAGCACATGGCAGTAGACATCCTTCATAAAACAGCTCCATCTTTCCAGTTGCAGCCACTCTGTAGACCGAGACAGGGTGGTGATTATCCTAAACCCATTCCCTCGCTGAACTAACTCTTTCCTGCTTCCATTCCCATGCAGCCAGGGAAGATAAGGGGTTAAAGCCGTACTCCGCAGTTGTTCACACAGATACCCTGAAGGTGGATATCAGTGCAGAGAATAGCTCCCTGTGAGAGACAACCTACCTAGGAGAGAGACTCCTCAAGTGGTGAGACCCAGAATAATAAGTGTACCTATCTTTTATAACCTTCTAATCTGACCCCACCCCATGTTGTTATGGTTACTCCCGCCAAAGACTTTCATAGTTGCAAATAGTTACATCTCTGCAAAATCATCATACCTGCACAAGATTCAGAAACATACACAGAAGCTACTGGCTGCACACAGGGGTGAAAAAGAGGTCAATTCTCGAACATTCTTGATGCAGTGATAATAGAAAACAGTGCAAATAGCAATTCACTCTATTGAACATTTTAGCCCTTTCGTAGTATACCATACCATCAACTCCTGTATACTACACTGGCACATATGCAGTTTTAAGGGTTAAACTGTTGTTATTGGTATATTTTCCCCATGATTGCTCTCCTCCATTGTGTCCTTCCCCTTTTCTCTGCCCTCTGTCTCAGGGTGGGGATCCTTACTTGCATTCCATTGGTTGAAGTTTTGGCAGCAATTCCAAGCAGCATTTCGGTTGCTTGGCAGTTATTTGTTCAAATAAGCCTGTTTCCATCACATTAGTCCCTGGCAGGTATCCGGGCAGAATTTGGAAGGATTCTTGTACCATTGGATGAATGTGGTGGGAAGGCCAGAAGGATAAAAGGGGCTCACTACTGCTGTGTCTTCAGCTCGTCTTATAAGAAATCCCAGCTCCCCACACACCTGTCCTGATTTGAGCACTCTCTCTTCTCACAATTTAGTATATTGTGTCATGTATCAGATGTATTCTATGGCCAATATATCCAACTCTCTCATTTAGCAAATTTAGAAAGGGGTACCCCAAGGTCTCTTCATACGGGGAATGGTGTGAAGATGGCTGTTCCCAAGTTTTCAGCTGTTGCCTTAAGCTCCACTTAAGGTACCTGATGAAGAATGACAAGGGATGCACCAAGTATAAATAGAAACAAAAGAGGAAAACGTGAGGGTATAAAGGGTTAAAAATAATTTACAAGATATGTTCCCTGTATCTTGATGCGATAAACAAGGGAAAGCTGATTTTAACTAATTAATGGGGTGCAGGGCTGCGAAGACAGGTATGCAAAGGTAGGCAACTGCCTATGGCGCCTATCTCTGCCTGTCAGTAAGGGGGCGCAAGAATGTATGGAGCGGGTTCAGGAGCTGATATCACTAATATAGACTGCCAATGAGCAGTCGATTGCAGACAGTCCTGGGGTCCCGGTATTACATAGGGCTACTATAGAGTATAGTGAAAGAGCTCCTCTCTTAGCAGCCCTCTCCTCACCTCCAGGATACCGTGCTTGGCCTCACTGACAGGAGTTACAACAGTCTCCAGCTGCTGTAATAATGATATAGCTCTGTGGCTCTGCATGGAGATTGGGACGGTGGCAGAGGGGTGTCTGAGAGACGGGATGAGAGCAGCAGTACACTACAGGAAGCTCAGTTCTGCCATTAGGCCAGCCCCTTTGTCTTCCAAGATTTCTGTACGCCCTTTCCACTACATAAGTGACCCAGCTACATGGCATAAAAGTAAGTGTATGTCTACATGGATGTGTCTGTAGTATGTATATTTGGGTGTTTAAATGACCAGTATTTAGTGTGATCCTAAATAGGGTGATATACAAAAAAAAAAAAACGGTAAATTGTAATTTATGTAAACAAAGAATTGTAATCCACTAATATCAGTACATGTCTAACATGTGAGTGATATGTGCGGATGTTTCTGACATGTAAATGGCATATTCAGGATGCACCTAGCATGTGAGTAGCATATGCAGGATGTGTCTAGCGTTTGAGTGGCATATGTATACATTGTGAGAGTGGTATATAGATAATGCACTGCAGTGAGATAACTTATCTCAAAAGGCACTAAAAGAGCAGGCCTCAAGAATGACTCTCTCTGATGGGTCCAAGGTACTCCAATCCAACATGAACAACTTAGATGTCGCAATTAATGCGACTGATGCATCCTCACAGTTATGCAGAGGGGGCGCCAGCTCACCATTATGCAAGTGCGGTATGCCAACCATTTTTTTTTCGGTCGCTTTTCCATCCCAAAAATTTTAATAAAAAGTGATTAAAAAAATCAGAGGTATCTATGTCTGAAAAATATCTATTAATATATAACCTTAGGTAGCCTACACGGTGAACACTATAAGTAATACCCATTGCCAAAATTACGGTGTTTTGGTCGCTTTGCCTCCCCAAAAATTGGAATAGAAAGTGATCAAAAAGTCATAGGTATCCAAACATGATACCAATGAAAACAATACTTCAATCTGCAAAAAACAATCCAACCTACAGGTCCATAGACTGAAAGATCAAAAAGATATTGGTCTCAGAAAATGGGGCTGCAAAGAAAATAAACAAAAGCTACAGACGGAGGCTTTAAAGGGTTGATGTATATTGTGATTCCAGACTGCTTTTGAGCTGTTTAAAGTTTTTTTTTTACAGTTTTTCCAAATTTTGGTAAAATAGTACTTGTATTTTGTGCAGCCTGTATTTATTTTAGGATACAGAACTTTTCTAGTAACTGCTGGTTTTTGATAGATGAAAAAACCCCCCTTTTATTACCCATAACGATTAAATTCTTTTTTTTTTTTCACTTTGTGCAGCCCAGTTTTTTTTAAAAGACCCACTTTGTATTAAATAGGAAGAGAATTTTTTTTATCACTGCAAGTGTTTTTTTATAGGTGAAAAAACCACCTTTTTTTATCGTACACAATTTTAATTAGGTTTTTTTCCCATTTGGGCGCAGGCCATTTTTGTTAAAGGGGCCCCAAATTGTACTTATATTACCTACAGAAATTTGCTAGTAATTGCGTTGTATTCATAGCTGCAAAAACCACCTATTTTTATCAGTAACTTTTTAATTTAAATGTTTTTCACTTTGGGCGCCCAGTTTTGTTAAAAGCCACTTTGTACTTACAATGGATACAGCTTTTCTAGTCACCGCAGGTGTTTTCTAGGTGCAAAAAAACCCCTTTTTTACCCCTTTAACATTTCAAATAGGTGTTTTTTTTTTTATTTTGGTGCTGCTAGTTTTGTCATAGAGCCATCTTGTATTTAAAAATTTGAATACAAAAATTTTTGTAGTTATGTTGGTGTATTTAAAGGTGCAAAAACCATCGTTTGTTTCTGTATAATTTAAAAAACCCTGTATTTATGTGGTACGGCCCCTAGTTTTTTTTAAAAATACCCCCATTGTCGACAATTTGATAGAAAAATGTGGGCCTTGCCGGGTTTTTTGGGCCCCTTGGAAATGTTGCCTTTCGTTGGTGGAAAGAGGGTTCCGCCAGTCAGGGCCCTTGCCTGCCCCAATACCAGATCCCCGAGTGGGCCTTTTTTTGCCAAAAAAAGCGCCCCTCCCCTGGCCAGCCACGGTAAACTAAATTTAAAGCGCGGTTGTTGCATCTGTGTCTGGAAAAGTCCATCTGACCCCCGAACATGGACTAGTAAGCAGGGGCCAAGGCCGCTAATTCTGTGACAGCTCATGGGTGAGCTGGGTGGATGATTTGGGGTGATGTGGCTTCAGCTGGCCCCACGTCTTCAAAACCGCAGGGTGGCGGGGTTTTCTTTCCCCCAAGGTACTCTGGTGGCATCACTCCCCAGAGAACCAGGCTGTGTTAAAAATTAATCTGTCTTGGAGACCGTCCACCACAGGTCAGGAGCTGTGGACAGACTCCGAAACGAGACCGAGCGCGGGCGGGTGAAAGAACCGGTGCCGGGGCAAGGGGGTTTGGATAACGGTCGAAATTAGGGCCCGCCCTTAAGATGGGTAGACCTTTTGCCCAAAAATTTTCTAAAGGTGCCCGGGTAGGATGCCGCGAGGAAGGCTCGAGGGGCTGAGTTCGCATTCCACTTCGCACCCCGCTTCGTCCCCCCTGGGGCCGCAGCGTCAGTCGGCCTCCCCGTCAAGTTCATTGTTGATGTGGCAACACAATGGAATTCCACCCTCCCCTGCGCAGGTTGTGGGAGCAGTGCAATGCCCTTACGCAGTACGAAGTGAACATGGCCTGACGAGCGCGGTGCAGACCCCCCCTGGTGTTGAGCCACGAGAGTGGGGCAGGTGAAAGGCTCTGCACCTCCTTGTCAGTTTTGAAGAAGCCCCCCAAAAAAGGTCAGGGGGACATTGCCCTTGCAGCATGACCATTGTGGTGTTTAGTTCTGGAATGAATGTTGGGGGAATCTGAAACATCAGGTCCCACCAGCGACGGGGAGGGACGGACAAGATCGGACACGGAGCCTTTCTCTCCGTCGAATCCCAAGGCCGACAGTTTCTCAATTTTATGGTCTTATTAGGCAGTGGTTTAGGGTCCCGGGTGGCAAAGGCGGCAACAGTCTCAGGGTGCATCATCTGAGGCAAGCCCGGGCTGTGTTGAAGCGTGCCCGGGAAGCGGAGGAGGAGGAGGGGGTTATGTATTCTGGACACCGACGTTATGGTCCCTGCCTTGGAAAGAGGGTTTGGCGCGAATTTGAGGAGGAAAATGAGGAAGATCAGTTTGCTAGTGCCCTCGACCCAGAGGCTTGGGAAAACAAGGCTCCATTCTCACATGAGTGCTTTGAAGCTCCATTTCCCCAACATGATCCTCGCATTAAGGCCACAAAATGAAAACAGTTACTGGGTGGCCACCCTCCCGGATCCCCAGTAAAAACAAAACTCAGCACTTTTCCCTTTTTACCCCTCCAAATAGGGGTAAAAGAGGAATGGGGCCTTGTGTTAATCAACTGGGGACATTGTTTCGTCTGCTTTCACGTTTTCAAAGTACGGTGGAAAACGTCCCGCGACGTGACAGCGGTAGATGCCCAAAAGCCGTGCGGCAGCAGCAGCAGGCAATGTGGCAGAAGCCTAATGGGGGACCTCTGGCAATTTTATTTACCCCCTCACCAACGATGTAATGAGGGGAAACATACAACACAAGACCAGCTTAAGATCATGGTGCACGACTACCTGGTCTCAACACCATGTTTTTTTGGGTTTTGTTCCGGGCCCAAAGATTTGGGGATCCCAAAAAGGATGAATGGCCCGAGCTCGCTCGCCAGGCCATAAGGTGTTTTCCTGCCCAGCAGCCAGCGTTAAATTTTGGGGGAAAATTTGACAGCTGGAAATCATTACAGGGCAAACGCATCGGCTTTTCCCCCAGAAAGTGATGTTTTGACTTTCTTCAAGGTGAATCAGGCATGGGTCTTGAGATGTTGTGGCCCCAATTGCCCAGGTAAGGATTAGTTGCCCGGGTTTCTTTACATTCCTCTTCAAAAAAGAAATGGCCTTTGAAAACTTTTTTTTTAAATGATCATTTCTTACGGGAAATTTTTAAATTTTCAGTTCCCAAAAGTTCATTTTGCTAATTTTGCTGTGAGGAGACTTTAAAAAGACACCAAGGTTTATGACAAAAACCCCTATTCCCTTTACTCACTTAAACTTTTGAATTTTTTGCATTGTCAATGGTTTTGGGGTCATTTTTGCTGTGAGATCCCAGCTATAATCATGGTCCGTTGGAACGGAAATGTGGCTTCTAAGTGGCATTTCTCCCTCAAAATTTTTTAACAGTGGCTGAGAAGTCATTTTTTATAATTTTTTTGTGGTCATGGTGATGTGAGATACAGCGATAATCATGGTCCTTTGGAACAGAAATGTGGCTTCTAAGTGGCATTTTCTCCCTCAAAATTTTTAACAGTGGCTGAGAAGCCATTTTTTAATTTTTTTGGGTCATGCTGCTTTGAAATGCAGCAATACTATAGGTCCTATTATAAAAAAAAATGTTGTTTCTAACAGACATTTGTTCTTCACAATTGTCAAGAGTGGCTCAAGGGTGATGGTGCTGTCAGAAATAGGAATAGGGAGGACACTGTTAATGGACACATATTGCAAAATGAATTGTTTTTGCAAGATCTTTAACATAGCTAGCAATCCCTATAGTGAGACAACCCATTTAATACAATAAAAAAGAGAAACAAAGACGTGGTGGGATTCCATCCTATTATAAAAATGTGATTTCTAGAGCTAAACTACTAAAAAAACTGGCATGTACAAAATAGCTGATACAAATATTCCTCTGAATTGTACAAGTGAGGTACAGGAAGACTTGAACGATGTAGGTTACCAGGAAAGTATAGTCAATGTCCAGTTCAACTAAAATAGTGGTTTGGAAAGAACTCCTTTTTCCCGGGACTTTTTAAATCTGGGGTCAGACAGGATTAATGGTCATACTGTGGTACAGATCAGGTATAGTCTAGTCCAGTTCAACTAAAATGGTGGCTTAAAGACTCCTTTTTCCGGCACTTTGTAATCTGTGGGTCATGCAGGTTTAAGTGTCATGCTGTGGCCCAGGACAGGTATAGTCAATGTCCAGTTCAACTAAAATGGTGGTTCAAAGACTCCTTTTTCCGGCACTTTTTAAATCTGGGGGTAGGACAGGTTTAATGGTCATACTGTGGTACGAACAGGTATAGTCAATGTCCAGTTCAACTAAAATGGTGGTTCAAAGACCCCTTTTTTCCGGCACTTTTTTAATTGTGGGTCAACAGGTTTAATGGTCTTGTGTGGTACAGAACAGTCAATGTCAGTTACTATAAGGGTGTTTTAAAAAAGCTCCTTTTTCCGGCATTTTTTTAATTGGGGGTCAGATAGGTTTAAGGGTATGCTCGTTCCAAACGGAAGCCCAATATCCATTTAAAGAAAAATGATAGTTCAAATAATACTGCTTTCGGGCCTTTTTAATTTGTGGGTCATCAGGTTTAACCCCTTAAAGGGACTCACCATTTTGGCCTTCCTGACCCAGCCCTTTTTTTGGACTCTGCATGAGTAATTATGTGAAAAAAAACTTTTGGGGGACATTTTTTTTACCTATCCATGCGATTTTGAGATTGTTTTCTGTGACACATTGTGCTTAAAGTTAGAAAGAAAATTTTACCATAAACCCTTTTTTTTTTGTGAAAAATATCAAAATTTCATGAAAAATGTGAAAAATCTGCGTTTTGAAATTTTCAAAATTTCTGCGTACAAGACAGAAAATTATTCACCAAAATATTTATACTAGCATTACCATTGTCCACTATAGGTTGGCATCATTTTTTTAAATGTCCTTTTTTTTATATTTTCGTTGAGGGCTTAGAATTTAGTAGTATTTCTACTTTTCAAAAAAATTAGCAATAAATTTTTTGGGGCCAGCCCCAGTTTGAGGGGCTTTGGGGGGCCTGTATTTTTGATACCCCCATAAATGACCCAATCTAAGAAACTACACCCCTTAAAGTATTTACAACGGGTTTTTAGGAAGTTTTTTTAACCCATTGGGTATTTCACAAAAATTTAAAGCAAAGTGGAGGTAAAATTTTCAAAATTTCACTTTTTTGCGATTTTAAATATTCACCATTTTTCATGAATACGGAAATTTTTGACTGGGTAAATGAAAAGTTATCTTTCCCCCCCAAGTTGCCTTTTTTAAAAATACCCCATATGGGGCCCCCTAGTGCATTATTTGGCCACCCATAAGCCCCAAAATAGGATCCCTACGGGGGGATCGGGGGTCTATTTTCAATGCATTTTATTTAGGCGCCATTTCAGCTTTGGGGAGGCCCTAAGGGCTAGGGAACTTAATAAAACCCCTAAAAAGCCCCAAATTTTGGGAAACTACACCCCCTTAAGGTATATATAAGGTGTGTATTGAGTATATCGACGCCACAGGTGATTCCAATTTTTTTTTAACATTAGGCTGTGAAAATTTTAAAAAAAAATGTTTTCCAATAATCTGAAATTTTTTAGCGTAAAATGTTTCATTTTTACAAGGAACCCAAAAAAAGAACCCCAAAATTGTTAAACAATTTTTTCCCAAGTTGGCAATACCGTGCATGGGGGTGTAAACTGCTTTTGGGGCATGGCAGGGCGTCGGGAGGGAAAAGCTTTTGGGTTTTTGGAACGCAGTTTTGGGGGGCCATGTCCTTTTGCAAAGCCCCCAAAAGTCCCAAAAACAGGTGAAACCTTTCCCAGAATCCCCCTTTTTTAGATCAACCCCCCTCAGGGATCTATTTGGGGGTGTTTTGGGGCATTTTGGGTCCCCTGGTTTCCCCTTTGTTTTTTTTAGCAGTTCCACCAGGGTTTTTTGGGCTTTAATTTTACGGTTCCCCGTGCAGTGAAATATGTTAAAAACTTTACTATGGGGGTCGGTAAAAAAAAAAAAAATTTTTTATGTTTTTTTTTGTTTTATTTCTTTTTCAAATAAAATAGGTTATAAAAAAATTTCGTTTTTATGTTTTCCTATTCGAAAGTTATAACTTTTTATTTTGTGTTGCAGAGGGCCTTGTTTTTTTGCGGGTGAATTGATGCTTTTATTGGGACCAAAGGGGGCATACAACACTTTGTTCACTTTTTATTAAAGGTTTTTGAAGGGTTTGAACAAAAAACAGCAATCCTGGTAGTGTTTTTTTATTTTTATTTTTTATAGCCGTCATGTGCGTTTGATAGACATCTAGCTTTTTCAGCAGGTCGATTGGTTACACAATACCCAATTTGTATATTTTTTTTTTTTTTACGCTTTATACAATAAAAACACTTTTATTCAAAAGGGAAAAACATTTTTGGGATCGCCTAGCTGGGCCATAACTTTTTATTTTTCTGTGTATGGGATTGTATATAAAATTTTTTTTTTTTCGGGATGAGTTGACGTTTTTATTGGGATCATTTTTTGGGGGAAAAAACTTTTGATCAGTTTTAAAACCGTTTTTTGGAAGGCAAGTGAAGAAAATACTGCAATGCTAGTATGTTTTTTATTTTTTTTTTTTAACAGCGTCACTGTGCTTAAACCGTAATAAATTAGCTTTCTCTGTGGGTCGAACGATTATGGCCGGGGGTACCCAATTTTTATAGTTTTTTTTTTTTGGGAAAAACTTTAAAAAAAAAAAAAATGTTTTTAGGGTGAAAAAATATTTATGCATCGCTGTCTTTGGGCCATAGTTTTTTATTTTTTTCCGTATACAGACTGTGTTGGACTTTTTTTTGCGGGATGAACTGCGTTTTTAATTGGACAACGTTGGGGTTTTTAGGGGTTTTTGATCACTTTTATTCCTTTTTTGTGCGCGGATGAACAAAAATCTTAATTTTGTGATTGTTTTTTTTTTTTTTTTTTTTACGCGTTCACCGTACGGGTAAATTTCATGACATATTTAAAGGGGGGTTTTTACGCACGCGCAAAACCAAATAGGGTTTCTTTTTTTTATTTTTGATTTTTTTTTTGGGGCAAAAGCCTTTTGTAAAAGGGAAAAAAGGGGATGTACGTGTTTTTTTTTTTTTTTTTTTTTCGTGTTTGTGTTTTTTTCATGTTTTTCACTTTTTTTACTTTTTTTTTTTCTTTTTCAATTTTTTTTTCCTTTTTTCCCCATAGGGATTTGAATGGAGATCTTTTGATCTCTCATTAAAAAGGAATCAATGCACCCGCTTGTTTTCTGTGCAGGGTTCCTATGAAAAAAGTCGTCATGAGCCGGGCCATGCCCCAGGGGAAAGGCCGGCATTGTGAGTCACAGACAACCGGAAAAGGATTCTTTGCCCTCCTCTGTCTGTCAGAAAGGAGGAGGGTGCCGGGTCTGCGATCCTGGCTCTGCCGCCCCACAAGACGCAGGGGGAGCGATCTCCTCCCGTGTCTTCCCTTTGTTATTTTCGGACCCTGGTCGCAATAAATTAAGGGGGTTAAAAAGCCCCCCCCGGAGGATCGTGGGTCGGGGGCCCACCAGCGGGTGTAGCTGTAATTACAGTGACACCCGCGCCGATCCCCAAAACTCTGCTTTTGAGTTGCGCGATCCTCAGGACGTGTTCGTCCCGGTGCTGAACCCCCAAAACCCCCTGATTTATGCTACGTCCCAAAGGGCGTGAAGGGGGGTTTAAAGGGGGATGTGTGGGACAAGACAGGGCTTTTAATTATGGTTCTTTTTTCTGTATTTGATGTTGGGATGTATTCCATTCTCCAGCCCTGTTTTGGGTTAAGAATGAAGGTGTTGTTCTCTCCCCAAAACTTTAAAGGTCATCGGGTTTAAACTATTATCGACTATCGGGAAAACGTTTGAAATTGACGATTCGACTATCACCCGTGCGTATCGACGTAAACCCCATCACTAGTAAAGAGTGTACAATGTCCTTAGCGTGCAAGGGGGGTTTTCAAAAGGGTGTATTATAACAATAAAAGAAGAAAAAGGATTTTGTGCATTGTTACTGGTTCTTGTGTATTTTTTCTCCTCATGCGGGGCATTTTTAAATTTTGGACTCCCTGAGCAGCTGTTTAAGCTACAGCCTAAATTCAGTTATTGGGGATTTTGCTCTAACAATACCCTTAGTGTAGCATGACTCTGCAGCCTGGGGTATAGCTATAAGGGGTTCAGATTTTAACAGTCATGTGTGACTTGGAGTGTTCATTAAAAGTTTCACCCAAAGTCAGGAGCCTGGCAGTTGATTGAGGGGCGTCCCGGGGTCTCTTCTGCCCCCCTTTCCCCCCCCCCCTCAGCACAAGGCAGCTCCCTCCAAACTTTATAAGAAGGGGAGGGGGTTTGTCCCGGGTTTAAACCCCTGTGTGTGCCTGTAGGTCTGTTGAGGAGAGGGCTGATCTATGAGTGTGGGAAGGGTCTGTGAGCATTGATTCTAATAGCAGAGCGGGGGGATGCAAGTGTTCCATACCCCCGCTTGCTTACAATCCACATCTCAGCAACAACAACCCCCTATCAAACGATACAGGGCAGTAGGAAGTGTTACTATACTCAGGATGGTCATGTACAGCCCAGCATGAAGCGTTACTGCCTGTTTCTGTTCTTTAGTATTGTGAAGCCCCACAGACACTCATGATTTAGTAACACACAGGGCACTGCTGTAAACTATTGATCAGCCTAATCTCTGCTTTTCCCCAATCTGTGTAGGAGCAGGAGGGAAACAGGCACACACAGGGTTAATCCGGCGCATGGGCACAAAAAGCCAGAGACCCCCCCTTCTCCCCCTACAGAAGCATTGTGTGGAGGGGTCTCTGCTTGACCCGTTTTTAAAGGTGATGGTTATTAGGGCCTGACAGCCGGGGGGGAGAAAGGATCAAAGGTCAGCTTTTAAGAGATTTGAGAAAAGGTGTAGTACTACTAAAGGGCTAACTCAAAATCAGTAGGACATTTTTTAATGACCCTATATTGCAAAGCTGCTTGTTTTTTTTTAAAAATCTTTTTAATTAAAAAAAAATCATTGTAGCGAGAAAACCCCTTTAATGATGAGGGATCCCAAAGTTTCCTTCTGGATGAGAAGAACCGTATTGGTAGAATTGTAGGGGGGATTCTGGAATATTCCCTAAATACATCTATTACTAAAATTGATGATGATACAGCAGCTAGGTGTATGTTGTAGCTAAAGGTCTTCTTCTATACATTAAAATAAAAGTCATCATCCTTGGGTTACTGGGACTGAAGCTTAAATAAAACGGAATTACTGTACTACTGTAATTGAGTACAATAAAGGGTGATATGCATTCCATATCTAGTATTATGTCACTATAGTGGGTATGTTGGTTTACCAGTTCATTATTGCTGGCCCTATATATTGTCAATATGAATGAAATTATCATATATTCTCTCTAAATGATATTAAAAATTCTACAGTGCAGAAAAGGATACTGCATATACAGACTTAAATTTTGGGTTTTTTATGTTTATTATTGTGCTAATTAGTGTTTTGGGGATTATTATCGAAAAATTGAAATTTGGACGGTATTTACGTTGATCGGTTTTTTAGATCCGCGTAATTTAGGGTTAAAAACTGTGCATAAATTATTAAAATGCGCCATTTTCGGCGCCCTTCCCGTTTTTTTTTGGCGGCCAGCAAAACAGGGGTTACGAATTTGAAAAGGGTGGTGGGGGTGTGGCGAAGTCATGATGGGATGTTTTAAGGCTTCGATTGGGTTGGGGAAAAATCCAATTTATTCGTTTTAATTTAAAAAAACCCCTTTCCTTTTTTGATATTGTGTTTCAGGGTCCCCATAGCAGGTAGGGTGCGCTTTGCCCCTGTCCCCAAAAGCTCAGAAAATACAAAAAAAAAAAAAAATTATTTTTTTTTTTTTTAAAAGAGAAACTCTTTTTTTTGCTGTGATTTTTTTAGAAGTTAGTTAATCAGAGGTTTTGAGATTTTTTTAAATAGTTGGGCGAAATTTTTAAAAAAGGGGATTTACCGCGTAAAGTCACGGGGAGGGGGGCAGGAGGGGGCCCCCCGCGGGCAACACAGAAAAAGTTTATAAAGGGGTATGGGATATTGTACGCCAAAACTTTTTTTAGACATTTCATTGCCCTTTTTTAGGATTTTGTCTTTTCTAGTAACTGCAGTTCTATTTGTTAGGGGCAAAACTCCCTTTTATTTTCAGTATTCATTTTCCCGTTTTGGGGTTTCTTTTTAAATTTTGCCCAGGCCCCGCCGGGTTTATTTTCCCCCTTGCCCTTAAATTTTTAAAACAGCAATTTTGTAGTACCCCCAGGATGATTTGGTGCCCAAAAAAATACCTTTTTTTATCCCCTTAAATTTCGACAGGGGTTTTTTTCATTTTGGTTTAGTCAAGTTGTTGATGATATTTGCAGTTAAAAATTTTAATCAGCAATTTTGTTTGTCACCGGTTGATTGGTTTCCAAAAAAAAACCCTTTTTTTTTTCTGTATAATTTCAGTTAATAGGGGTTTTTTTTACTTTGGCGCAGGGGCCCGCTGTGTTGATAGGCCCCCTTGGGAGTTTAAATTTTAAAAACCCCGAACCTTTTTTAGTACCAGAGGTTTACTGTTTTGGGGCCCAAAAATCCCTTTTTTTTTATCCGGTTTTACAATTTTTGGGCAGGGTTTTTTTTTTTTAAATTTTGGTCAGTAAGCTTTTTTGATAGATTACCTTTTCAGTTTTTTAAATTTTAATTTTAAACAAAATTTTTAGTCGCCACAGGTGAATTGATGGTTTAAAAAAAAAAACCTTTATTATCCCGAAATTAAAAATTTCAGCGGTTTTTTTTTATTTTGGGCGTCAAGCTTTGTTGTTGATTACTTTGCAGTTTTTTTTTAAAATTTGAATACGCAATTTTGTAGTTTCCCCCAAAAGGGGAAAAGATAAGTTTCCAAAAATACCTTTTATTATTGGGTTTTTACATTTTAGGGCAGGTGGTTTTTTTTTTTCTTTTGGGGTTTGGGCAAAACTTTGTTCATAGATCTACTTTTCAGTTAAAATTGAATTTCAGCAATTTTGTGTCCACAGGTTGATTTGGTGCCAAAAAAAACCTTTTTTTATCCCGTATAAAAATTTCAGGGCAGGTGTTTTTTTCCCCTTTTGGTCAGTCAAGGGGGGGGGTTTTTTTTCAAAAGAGTACTTTGCAGTTTTAAATTTTTAATACAGCAATTTTGTAGTCACCACAGGTGAATTATAGGGGGCCAAAAAATAACTTTTTTTATCCCGCATCCCCTTTTAGACAGGTGTTTTTTTACTTTTGGTCAGGGCAAGTTTTGTTGTAGATCCCACTTTGCAAATTTTTAAAATTTGAATTCCCGCATTTTTTGTAGGGCACCACAAGGGGGAATTGATAGGGCCCCAAAAAAAACCTTTTATTATCCCCTATACATTTCAGGAAGGTTTTTTTTTTCACTTTTGGCAGTCAAGTTTGTTCATAGGGGATACTTTTTCAGTTTTTAAAATTTTAATACAGCCAAATTTTGTAGTCCCCACAGATTGATTTGGTGCCAAAAAATTTCCTTTTATTATCCCGTTTACATTTCCCGACGGGGTTTTTTTTTCACTTTTTTTCCAAATTTTAAAACTTTTTTTTCATAGAGCTATTTTCAGTTAAAAATTTTAATACAGCCCAAATTTTTTAGTCACCCCGTTTTATTAGGTGCCAAAAAAAAAACCTTTTATTTTCCCCTATAAAATTTTGGTTTAGAAAAGGGGGTTTTTTTTCCAATTTTTGGGCAGTCAAGGTTTGTTGGGTAGATTACTTTGCAGTTAAATTTGAAATTTTAGCAATTTTTTTGGGCACCCAAAGGTGATTTTATAGGTGCCAAAAAAATACCTTTTATTTATTTTGTATAATTTCAGGGAAAGGGGTTTTTTTCACTTTTGGTCGTTTAAGCTTTGTTAATTTTAAACTTTCTTTACAGTTTTAAAATTTTTAAACAGCAAAATTTTTTAGTCCCAAGGTTGATAGGTGCCAAAAAAAAAAAAAACCCTTTTTTTTGCGTGACATTTTAACAGGTGTTTTTTTTTATTTTGGTCAAATCAAACTTTTTTAATAGTTTTTTACTTTGCAGTTTTAAAATTTTAATACAGCCAATTTTTTAGTCACCACAGGTGACGTGATTGGGGCCAAAAAATACCCTTTTTTATTTCCCCTATACATTTCAGATACGTGGTTTTTTTTTTTTTGGCGCAGGCCAAGGGGTGTGTTTTATAGAGCCACCCTTTCAGTTAAATTTGGGAAACCAGCAACTTTGTAGTCACCACCCGGGTACAATTTGGGGCCAAAAATACCTTTTAAAATCCCTATACATTTTTGACAGGTGTTTTTTTTTTTTTTGGTCATTTAAAAAATTTGTTGATAGATCTATTTGTAAAGAAAAATTTTAAATACAAACCCCTTTTGTTTGTCGGGACAGGTGAATTGGGTAGGTGGGGGGGGGCCCAAAAAAAAAAACCCTTTTTTTAAACCGTATACATTTCAGAAGGTGTTTTTTTTTCAATTTTGGCCCCGTAAGCTTTGTTCATAGGGGTACTTTGCAAATTTTAAATTTTGGGTTTCTGCCAAAATTTTTTAGGGCCCACAGGTGAATTGGGTTTGGGGCCAAAAAAACCCTTTTATTATCCCCTTTTATACAATTTTAGACAGGTTTTTTTTTTTTCACTTTTTTATCAGTCAAGTTTGTTGACAGATTATTTGCCCGTTTAAATTTGAAAACAGCAATTTTGGAGGGCACCACAGGGAATTGATAGGTGCCAAAAAATTTCCCTTTTTTTATCCCTTTTTCTTTCGACATTTTTTTTTTTCACTTTTGGGGCAGTCAAGCTTTTTTTCATAGAGCTACTTTTTCAGTTAAAATTTGGGAAAACCCGGCCCTTTTTGTAGTCACCCAAAGGGTTGGGTAGGTGCCAAAAAAAAACCCTTTTTTTTTCCCTATAATTTCAGGGCAGGTGTTTTTTTTTAATTTTTTGGGCGTCAAACTTTGTTGATAGAAACTACTTTGCAGTTTTAAAATTTTAATTCAGCAATTTTTAGTCACCACAGGTGAATTGATAGGTGCCAAAAAAAACCTTTTATCATTCCGTATAAATTTCAGACAGGTGTTTTTTTCACTTTTGGTCAGTCAAGCTTTGTTGATAGATCTACTTTGCAGTTAAATTTGAATACAGCAATTTTGTAGTCACCACAGGTTGATAGGTGCCAAAAAATACCTTTTATTATCCCATATACATTTCAGACAGGTGTTTTTTTCACTTTTGGTCAGTCAAGCTTTGTTGATAGATCTACTTTGCAGTTAAATTTGAATACAGCAATTTAGTAGTCACCACAGGTGAATTGATAGGTGCCAAAAATACCTTTTATTATCCCGTATACATTTCAGACAGGTGTTTTTTTCACTTTTGGTCAGTCAAGCATTATTGATAGAACTACTTTGCAGTTAAAATTGAATACAGCAATTTTGTTGTCACCACAGGTTGATAGGTGCCAAAAAATACCTTTTATTATCCCGTATACATTTCAGATAGGTGTTTTTTTCACTTTGGCGCGGGCCCAGCTGTGTTGATAGAGCCACCTTGCAGTTAGATTTGAATCCAGCAACTTTGTAGTCACCAGAGGTGTACTGATAGGTGCCAAAAATACCTTTTAATATCCGTATACATTTCAGACAGGTGTTTTTTTTCACTTTTGGTCAGTCAAACTTTGTTGATAGATCTACTTTGCAGTTAAATTTAAATACAGCAATTTTGTAGTCACCACATGTGAATTGATAGGTGCCAAAAAATACCTTTTATTATCCCGTATACATTTCAGATACGTGTTTTTTTTCACTTTGGCGTAGGCCAGCTATGTTGATAGAGCGAACTTGCAGTTAAATTTGAATCCAGCAATTTTGTTTTGATTTGAGGGATTTGAGAATAGCTGTGATTTGCCGTCTTTTAATAAGAGACTTTCCAAAACTCTTCCATACCTTCTCAAATTTTTATCTTTCTGAACATGGAGCGAAATTCAGGTGGTAAGCGAGCAAAGAGGGGGGTAGGACATGGAGGTAGAGGTACGAGAGAAGGTGCTACTTCCAGTGCTGGCGACAACACGCATGCCAGCGGATCGTCAGTTGCAGGACCATCAGGCCTGTCATCGCTGGGTCAGGGCCCTGTGAATCTCAGTAACGAACAGCGTCGCCAATCTGTTCTTCAGTGGTTAATGCAACCTGCATCCAGCAGTCTTACCTCCTCGTCCTCCCAGTCACGGCCACAAATGTCGTCATCAGCATCATCAGCATCCATCCAACATGAAGCAGCCCAAATGTCAACTCGTGTACCCACCACTGTGGATAATCCATTTTCTGAAGACCTCTTTGATGACAAAATGCGGTTGGGGTCAGAAGGCATGTTAAAAGATCAAGAGGCCAAAGAGGATGATTTTGTCTGCTCTGACGCCCAGTTATTGATGCCATCAGAGGAGGTGAAGGAAGCCGGTCAATCGGCAAAAATCCCGGGCGGTCGGCAACGCCTTGCAGTCCCTCTTGCTTGTAGCCCGCAGCTCCTGGATGCAGAATGTCAGGACGACGAAGTCACCTGTGTTGATGATGATGATGATGATGACGACATTGCGGATCCAACGTGGTCTTCTCAGCAGAATTTATTTGCAAGCGCTTCATCACTGTACGAGGAGGAGACGATGGGGTAGTGTCAGTACGGGTCCCGCCTCAAAAAGGGAGAGGGCGGTCGCAGAAGTCCGCTGATATGATTCCGCCAGCCACGGTCAGCGGAAACCCCGCTCCTCGCTTATCGCCGTCAAAAAGGTCCAGGACCTTTCAAGCCTGGGCCTTCTTTGAGCAAGCCTCTGATTCACCGCGATTATATGCCGCCTTTGCCGTAAACGCATAATTTGAGGCAAAAACCCTTAGGTGTTTAACCCCACCAACATGTTAGTCACATGCAGGAATGCATGAGTTAAAAATGGAGGAAACACTTGGCCAAAAAAGGCCAGACCGACGCCGGCCTCCAACCACTGTCACCCCTCTGTCTCCCCCATTTCCTCCTCTGCCACCCCCAAGCTTTCCCTCAGCTGCCCATGTCTCTCAGAGTCATGATCAGGGATCAGCCTCCACTTCAGCCTCCACCGTCGCCCGAGTAGTACCATCAGCACCACCAGAGACCACCCTACCCTTCTCTTCCGCCAGTTTGACGACCTGCACCCCGTACAGGGGCCCGTCTAGCAGCCAGCCTTCTGTCTTCCAGGTTTGGGGAGAGAAGAACACTTTAACCAAATCATCCCAAAGCCAAAAAGCCTGAATGTCAGCATTGCCAGGCTTTTGGCCTTTGGGAAATGTTGCCTTTCTGTCTGATGGACACAGATGGGTTCCGCCACGTCATGGCCCTTGCCTTGCCCAATCCCAGATGCCGAGCAGGCATTTCTTTGCCAGAAAAGCCGTCCTTCCCCTGGCCAGCCACGTGTCATCTAAAATTTCAAGCGCGTTGTCTGCATCTGTGTCCAGAAAAGTCCATTGACCACCAAACACTGGACTAGTAAGCACGGCCAAGGCCACTATATCTCTGGGGACAGTTCACGGGTTGAGTGGGTGGAGATCTATGGGGGTGACGGTGGCTCTCAGGCTCGGCGCACGCTCTTCAAAACCGCAGGGATGGTGCAGGGCTCTTTCCCCAAGGTTCCTTGGTGGCATCACGTGCCCAGAGAAACCAGGCTGTATTGAAATTAATCTGTCTTGGAGACCTCCACACACAGGTCAGGAGCTGTGGACGGCTCTCCGCAACGAGACCGAGGCTGGTGGGTGACAAGAGCCTTGTGCCAGGGAAGGTGGTGTGCGATAACGGGCGAAATTGCTGCCCGCCTTTAAGATCGGTAGGTGGAGACATCCCTTGCCTGGCACATGTCATGAACCTTGTCGTCCTGAAATTTCTAAAGCGCTTCCCGGGTCTGGACTGCCTGCTGAGGAATGCTCGAGGTCTGAGTTTGCACTTCCGCTATTCGCACCCTGCTTCGTCCCGCCTGGCTGGTTGCAGGCATCAGCTCGGCTCCCGTAAACCCGTCTCATTTTGAAGTGGCAACACGCGGGAAATTCCACCCTCCACATGTTTCCAGCGATTGTGGCAGCAGTGCCAATTTGCCATTTAGCAGTAAGACGTGACCCATGGCCTGACAAGCAGCGGTGCGGACCTCGGGGTCTTGCGCCACCGAGAGTGGAGGCAGGTGAAAGAGCTCTGCACCATCCTTGCCAGTTTTGAAGAAGCCACCAAAATGGTTAGTGCGGACGATGCCTTGTCAGCATGAGCATTGTGGTGATCTTAGTTCGGGAAAACGATCGTGGACACTCTGAAACAACAGGTCCCGCCAGCGACGGAGGAGGAGACGGACACAGATGCGGACACGGGCCTTTCTCTCCGTCGAATCCCCCAAGGCCCGACGTTTCTCAATTTTATCGGTCTTCATTAGGCAGGGGTTTCAGGGTCCAGGGCTAATGCAAGGCGGCAACTCAGCTCTCAGGGTACATCATCTGAGGCAAGTCAGGGCTGTGTTGAAGCTGTGTGGAGGACGCGGAGGAGGAGGAGGAGGTTTTCCCGGGGACACCGATTTTTCCCGGACGCCCCTCCCTTTGGGAAAAGAGGTTGGGCGAATTTGAGGCGGAGGAGGAAGATGAGGAAGATCAGTTTGCTAGTGCGCCTCGACCAGAGGCTTGGGAAATCAAGGCTCCATCTCTCCCCTGAGTGTTGGATGCTCCATTTCCTCCACATGATCTCGCTTTAAAGGGCCCATCAAATGAACAACAGTTACTGGTGGCCACCCTCCTGGACCCCCGGTACAAAACAAAATCAGCATTTTCCCTTCCACCCCCCAAATAGAGAGTTAAAATGCAGGAAATGGAGACCTGGCTGATTGATCAACTGGAGACATCTGTTGCGTCTGTTTCTCTGTCCTCAAATGTCACGGTGGAACAACATCAGCGACGTGACAGCAGTAGAGTGCAAGTAGCCGTTAGCAGCAGCAGCGAGGCAAGTTGGCAGAGGCCTAATGGGTGACCTCTGGCAATCTTTATTTATCCCCTCACCAACGCATGCAATGCAGGGCACACATAAAACACACGAGACCAGCTTAAGATCATGGTGCACGACTTCTACGTCTCAACACGATTTTTTTGTATGTTTTCCCGGACCAATAGACTTTGGGTATCCAAAATGGACGAATGGCCCGAGCTCGCTGCCACGCCATAGAGGTGTTGTCCTGCCCAGCATTATATCTGGCGGACCTTCAGCACAGCTGGAGGAATCATTACAGACAAACGCATCCGGCCTTTCCACATTTAATGTGGATCGTTTGACTTTCATCAAGATGAATCAGGCATGGTTCTTGTTTGATGTTGTGGCCCCAATTGCCGAGGTCACCGATTAGTTGCCGGTCTACTTCACATTCCTCTTCAAACAGACATGGTCCTCTTGAAAAAAGTTTTTTAAAATGATCATTTCTTACTGAAATTTTTTTTATTCTCTTTTCCCAACAGTTCATTTTGCTGGTTTTGCTGTTGAGGAGACTGTAAAAGACAGCAAGTTTCATGACAACACCGTATTCCATTTACTCACTTTATCTTTAGAAGTTTTGCATTGTCAATTGTTTTGGGTCATATTGCTGTGAGATACAGCTATAATTATGGTCCTTTGGGAAAACAGAAATTGGGACTTTTAAGTGGCATTTCTCCCTCACAATTTTTAACAGTGGCTGAGAAGTCATTTTTATAATTTTTTGGGTCATGCTGCTTTGAAATGCAGCAATACTACAGGTCCTATTCTAAAAAATTTTGTTTCTAACAGACATTTGTTCTTCACAATTGTCAAAAGGGGGCTCAAGGGTCATGTTTTGAATTTTTGGGGGAATTTTGCTGTGACATGCAGCTATACTACAGGTCCTATTATAAAAAATGTTGTTTCTAACAGACATTTGTTCTTCACAATTGTCCAAAGTGGCTCAAGGGTCATGCTTTGAATTTTTGGGGGCATTTTGCTGTGACATGCAGCTATACTACAGGTCCTATTATAAAAAAAATGTTGTTTCTAACAGACATTTGTTCTTCACAATTGTCAAAAATGGCTCATGGCTCATTTTTTTGAATTTTTGGGGGCATTTTGCTGTGACATGAAAGCTATACTACAGGTCCTATTATAAAAAAAATTTTGTTTCAAACAGACATTTGTTCTTCACAATTGTCAAGAGTGGCTAAAGGGGTGATGGTGCTGTCAGAAACGGGAAAAGGTAGGACACTGTTAATGGACACATATTGCAAAATGACTTGTTTTTGCAAGATCTTTAACTAGCTATCAATCCTGTATTGAAAAACCATTTAATACATTAAAAAAGAGGAAACAAAGACATGGTGGGATTCCATCTATTTTAAAAATGTGTTTTCTAGAATTAAACTACAAAAAAAAACTTGCATGTAAAAATAGCTGGTAAAAAATTCCTTGAATTGTACAAGAGAGGTACGGGGAAAACTTGACCAGATGTAGGTTATGCAGGGGGACATGGAGTATGAAGCACGGACAGAGAACAAGGTACAGAGACAATTTCCTCCAGCACGTTGAGTAAAATGAGAAAAGGAATGCCAAGAAAAAGGGCACCTGGGTGGAACAGGAGCGTTAACACCAGTATTTCCAAGTGATAGCTCAATTGGTCCGCACTCATACGGAGGGGCAAGCGCTACCCAGGTCTTGACTTTTGTACTGAGGAAGGCTGGAGGTCTTACCTCACATTCCCGCTTCCGCACTCTGCTTCAGCACGACTGTTTTCGTTGCTGCGTCATAAGGGCATTTTTACCGTGTTAATAGTGACGGATGCAGCCTGGGCTTCACCGCCCCACTGTAACTCAGCCCTGGCTGCTGAACCTGCGTGTTAATTAGATGGCAGCATGCTAGCCTGGTCTCTCACCGCCCCACTGTAAGTCTGGCAGCTGGACCTCCATGTTAACAGATGGTGACGGCAGCACTGGCTCTCACTGTTAGGGGCAATCCGGAGAGCTTCAAATTTCTCTAAAAAAAAAGGTGATTTCTGTGAGGTTAAGTAGTGTCAAAAAGGGGTCCAGGGCTGGGCACAAATTGCACAATTTGGGCTTAAAATTTTCTGGGGTGGAGGTCATATGGGGTCGCATCCCTTTGATCTCCAGGGGGGTCTGTCCCCAATCAATGAAGAAGGATTTGGAGGGAAAAATGAAACCATTGAATTGATTGGCTGAATCAGTTCAGAAGCCAGAAGGGCAAATGTCTTCTTAACTAAGAAAGTGTTTTTTGGGGGTGATTAGGGACATTTGTATTATTTGGGGTGTGCGGACGAAAATTTAACACATCTACACGTGTAAAAAATAACTTTAAAAACTGCAGGGAGGGGTGTATGTTGTATGTTATCACCTTGAAAAAAAAGCAAAATGGTAATAATGGAAAAACTATAAATAAAACTTCCCCAAATAAAATTCTGTAAAAATGTCAGTTACAAAAAAATATTACTAAATGAGTCACTGTACATAATAGCCTAGTGGGCACTTTGTGATCTGTGGGTCAAACAGGTTTAGGGGTATGCTGTGGCCCAGGACAGGTTTTGTCTATGTCCAATGAAACTAAAATGGGGGTTGAAAGACTCCCTTTTTCCCGGGACTTTTTAAATGTGGGGGTCATGCAGGTTTGGGGTCATGCTGTGGCCCAGGACAGGTATAGTCAATGTCCAGTGAAACTAAAATGGTGGTTGAAAGACCTATTTCAGGCACTTTGTAATTGTGGGTCAGACAGGTTTAATGGTCATTCTGCGGTACAGGACAGATATAGTTAATGTCCAGTTCAACTAAAATGGTGGTTCAAAGACTCCTTTTCCTGGCACTTTTTTAATTTGGGGGTCGACAGGTTTTAAAGGTCATATGCAGTCCAGGACAGGTATAGTCAATGTCCGTTCAACTAAAATGGTGGTTGAAAGACTCCTTTACCAGCACTTTTTAATTGTGGGTCAGAAGGTTTAATGGTATTATTGCGGTACGGGACAGATATAGTTAATGTCCAGATCAACTAAAATGGTGGTTCAAAGACTCCTTTTCCTGGCACTTTTTAATTTGGTGGTCAGACAGGTTTAATGGTCATACTGCGGTCCAGGACAGGTTTAGTCAATGTCCAGTTCAACTAAAATGGTGGTTCACAGACTCCTTTTCCAAGCACTTTTTAATCTGTGGGTTTAGACAGGTTTAATGGTCATACTGCGGTACAGGCAGGTATAGTCAATGTCCAGTTCAAGTTAAATGGTGGTTGAAGACTCCTTTTCCCCGTACTTTTTAATCTGTGGGTCAGACAGGTTTAATGGTCATACTGCGGTACAGGACAGTTATAGTTAAATGTCCAGATCAACTAAAATGATGGTTGAAAGACTCCTTTTTCCGGCACTTTTTTAATCTGGGGTCATGCAGGTTTGGGGCTCATGCTGCATTCCAGGACAGGGATATTCAATGTCCAGTTCAACTAAATGTGGTTCAAATCATATTACCTTCTGGCACTTTTTAATTGTGGGTCATGCAGGTTTAAGGGTCATGCTGTGGTGCAAGACAGGGATAGGAATGGTTGTGATTTTTTTTCTGTGGCTTTCATAACCTATTGTCTTGCCTAAGATGTAGCACGTATACAGTTTGCTGTTGTGGATGTTAATTCCCGCTTTTCCAGCCCTGTTTGGGTGTAAGAATGAAGGTGTTGTTCCTCTCCCATAGACTTTAATGGTCATCGGTGATAATCTATTATCGACTATTGGATATCTTATTGATAATTGCCGATATCGACCCGATGACGATAGTCAACGTAATCGCTCATCACCAGTGCTAATGTGACTAGTTCTAGATCATGGCCACTTTATGGCACTATTATTTTGATTGATTATTGTTAGAGAGATAGATAGATAGATAGATAGATAGATAGATAGATAGATAGATAGATAGATAGATAGATAGAATGAATTTAAATTGAATCAATAATCCTGGTGGCAATATAACAAGTATATAATGTAAGTCCTTGTCCTCTGTGGGCTTCCTGATGTTGAGAAAAAAAAAAAAAATCTGTCTTCAATAATACTTAAATCTACCTATCTACAGTACCTATAGTGACCATGTAAATCTATCTATCTACATACAGGGACAATATATACCTACTTATCTACCTACAGAGAGCATATATCTCTAATGATCTACCTACATGGGCTATACCTACCTATCTACCTACAGGAAGCATATAAACCTACTTATCTAGATACAGGGGGGCATATAAACCTACCTATCCACAGAGGCATCTTACTTAGTTACATACATAGTTACATAGTTTGCCAGGCCGAAAAAAGACATACGTCCATCCAGTTCAGCCCATTTTGCTAAAGTGTTGCTAAAGTGTCCATAAAGTGTTGATCCAGAGGAAGGCAAAAACCCCCATGAGGTAGAAGCCAATTGTCCTCATGTTAGGGAAAACATTTCTTCCCAACTCCAATCTGGCAATCAGAATAAATCCCTGGATCAACGACCCTTCTCCAGAATCCTAGCCACTATAACTTGTTATATTATTACGCTCCAGAAATGCATCCAAGCCCTTCTTGAACTCTGTTAGTGAATTCACCATGACAATGTCCTCTGGCAGAGAGTTCCACAGTCTCACTGCTCTAACAGTAAAGAATCCATATCCATGTTTATGTAGAAACTTTCTTTCCTCAAGACGTAGAGGATGCCCCCTTGTTCTTGATACAGTCTTGGGTATAAATAATTCTTTAGCGAGATCTCTATATTGGCCCTCAATATATTTAAACATGTTTATTATGTCCCCCCGAAGCCGTCTTTTCTTTAAATAAATAACCTTAACCTTGCTAATCTTTCTGGGTATTGCAGTCCACCAGTCCTTTTATTATTTTTGTTGCCCGCCTTTGTACCTGTTCAAGCTCTTACAATGTCTTTCCTGTGCAAAATTGTACACAATATTCCATGTGTGGTTAACAGTGACTTGTATAATGGGGAATTTGTTCCCCTCATGTGCATCTATGCTCCTTTTAATTTCAACCCATGATCCCATTTGCCCTTTGGGTGCTGCTGCCTGACACTGGCTGCTACAGTTAAGTTTACTGTCCACCAGAATTCCCCAAATCCTTCTCCAAAGTCACTTTTACCCGTGTTTTTCCATTTAACATGTAATTTATGTTATGGATTTTTCCTCCCCATGTGCTAACCTTGCATTTATCAGTGTTAAACCTCATCTGCCACTTCTTGCCCAGACATCCCAACTTATCCCGATCCCTTTGTAATAAAACATTATCCTCTATGTGTGAATTACTTTACAGAGCTAGTATTCGCAAAGATCGTAAACTACGTGCAATCCCGTGTAGATATTTTTAAAAAATTAAAAATA
>JAODAL010018227.1:0-75327 GCA_025379985.1 Phyllomedusa bahiana
TATTTTATAGTATTATATTTTGTAATAGGGGCATTTTATGAAATTTTGTAATGGGGCATATATAGTATTTAAATTTTTGGGTACATAGGGGCAGTATATAGAGTTAATTCTTGAATAGGGCAGTATTAAGAGTTATATTTTGAAAATAGGGGCAAAATTTAAAGTATTTATTCTTGTAAAGGGGGCGTATTAAGATTTTTATTTTTGTACATGGGGGAAGTTTATAATAGTTAATTTTGTAATAGGGAAGTATTATATATTATATTCTTGTACTGGGGGCAGTATTAATTTTAATTTTGTACATAGGGCTTTTTAAATTGTTATTTTCTTTTTAAATGGAATAGAAAATCTGATTACCTCTGAAAATATAGAAGGAACAATAAATTAAAAGTTAACCAATATAGGGTTTAAAAACCCTACATCTTTACTGTCCCCCTGTGTTCCTATCACTGGTATTACTACTTTCATCTTAAACTGAGAACGAAGATCCAACTAAAGTAACATAGTTTAGGTCATGAGAGATGAGGCTGAAAATAAAAATGATGCAATTCTCTCAGCAGCTACTGACCCCTAGAATACTGCTATTTTCTTTGCCCAAAATACAAAGCTTTAAAAGCAGATTATCCTCTAGATAGAGTTGTTCTTTAAGGCCACGATGAGGCTCTAATAAACACAGATCAAAAGGTGACATTAGGGAGAGAAAATATTCAAAATTTGATGTGTTTTAAAATTGGGGGCTACACAATCATTTAATCTGAGAGGTTTCTTGGATCACACTGAGGGTCATTCTGTGAGAGGATGTAAAGTGACAGTCCCTGCCAGACATGACCGTTTTCTGCAGTTTTTTTGTTGCAATTTCTTAAACTTCGCTTCTGCACCCAGCATTGGCCTAAATTCATTTTAAGAATCTGCCCCTTGAAATTTTAAAACAGCTATTTTAAATGCGGATGACAACCTCCTATTTTGGGTTCTGAGAGGGCACAGCCCCGCCCCCTGTACTGAATCACGAGGGTTCACAGCCCCCCCCCTGTCGGACATCATGAAGGTGGTCACAGCCCGCCCCTGACTGACACACTGAGATTTCCCCCACCCCCGCCCCTTATGACTCACGAGGGGGTCACAGCCCCCCCCCCTGATAATCACGGAAGGGGTAAAACAGGCCCCCCCCCTTATGACATCACGAGAGGGGGTCCAGCCCCCCCCCCTGTACTGACCACAAAGGGGAGGTCACAGCCCCCCCCTGACGAATCCGAAAAGGCACACCCCCCCCCCTGTAGACATCACGAGAGGGTCACAGCCCCGCCCCTTACTGACATCCTGAGGGGGGCCCAAGCCCCCCCCTGCACTGACACACTGAAGGGGTACAGCCCGCCCCCTGACTGACATCATGAGAGGTGGTCACAGCCCCGCCCCTTTACTGACATCATGAGAGTGGCAAGCCCCCCCCCGCACTGACATAATGAGAGGTCACAGCCCCCCCCCTGTACTGACATACTGGAGGTGGTCACGCCCCCCCCTTACGACATAATGAGGGTGGTCACAGCCCCCCCCCCCTTATAAATTTACTGAAGGGTCAGCCCCGCCCCCTTTTACGACATCACTGAAGGGGGCCCGCCCCCCCCCCTGTATGAACACGAAGGGGGTCACAGCCCCCCCCCCTGTACTGATCACTAAAGGGGTCACAGCCGGCCCGTACTGACATATGGGGGGTGGTCCACCCCGGGCCCCTGTACGACATCACTGGGGGTGGTCACACCCCCGCCCCCTGTATACACACGAGGGGTTTGTCACACCCCGCCCCTGTACGCATAAATAAAGGGGGGTCACACCCCCCCCTGTATACTCACTGAGAGGTGGTAACACGCCCCTGTCGCATCACTGAGAGGGGGTAAAAGCCCGCCCCTGTTACATCATAAAGGTGGCACAGCCCCCCCCCCTTCTGACATCATGAGAGGGGGTCAAGCCCGCCCCCTGTATGCCACACGAGGGGTGGTCACAGCCCCGCCCCCTTTTTGAATCACTGAGGGGTTTGCCCAGCCCCCCCCTGTACTGACATCATGGAGGAAGGCCCCCCCCTGGTCACGGGGGGCACAGCCCCCCCCCCTGTACGCCACCTGAGGGGTTTGTCACAGCCCCCCCCCTGTACGACACCCCGTTTAAAAACAAGAACTGTGTAAACATGAGATCCACAACCTTAAGCAACTCTCCAGTTTTGTTATTTCAGGGAAAAAAGTTTTAAATCAGACAAGTCAGGAGATGTAACAGAGTTTTTTGTGTTCCGGGACGGTGAGTCAGGCCCCCTGAGGTATAGGGGGTGTGGGGTCCGAAACAAAGGAAATAACCTAGATCCTGCACAGGTATATAATCTTAATTGG
The DNA here is from genome assembly GCA_025379985.1 of Phyllomedusa bahiana. Classification (NCBI taxonomy): domain Eukaryota; kingdom Metazoa; phylum Chordata; class Amphibia; order Anura; family Hylidae; genus Phyllomedusa; species Phyllomedusa bahiana. The sequence continues at coordinate 2,376 of JAODAL010018227.1, forward strand.
CACTAGAGTCAAAAGGTGGCTTTGATGCTTAGTTTTCAGTCTAATTACCACATAATTATGGAGAAAAGAATAAATATTGAAACTATTTATTAAAGCATTAATTTACAAGGCGACGCGTTTCACGCTTGGACCAATTGCTGATTCAGATGCAGAAAAGAGCTGGGAGAGACCATTATGTTTAAATAGTCCTTGGTATGTGATTAATGACTAATGGTAGTATCGCGAGAAACCAGCAAGTGGAAAACGAAAAGGGCACGGAGTCAGCAGAGAAACACACGACAAAACAGAGTAACTGAAGAAAGATAATAAGTGAAAGCAACGATAAACAAAGAAAACAATGTATAAATAGAAAAAATTTTTTACAAATTGCACAAGTAAAAAAATTAACAAATAAATCCAACTGTTTCAAATAATTATCTTTAATTGTTTACTTTTTTTATCATTCTTGTAATTCGCTCTGCTTTGTTCTGGTTCGTGCTGTTGCTCTGCTGACTGTGAGGACCCGTGTGTTGTTCGCAGCTTGCTGGCCATTAGTCATATGCCAATCACTATCTAAATATATCGGTCTGTCCCGGTTGTCTTCTGCCTCTGAAGAAGCACTGGTCCGAGCGTGAAACGCGTCATGTGTCTGCTTGTTACATTATTGTTTTAATTAATAGTCCCAAGTTTTATTCTTTTCTCCACCGCTATGTGGTAATAAGTCTGGAAGCCACCTTTTGACTCTAGCACTTACCTTCTCCTTTACCTCCTCCCTCGTGCTCCAAATCACAGAGTGTTGTGCTTCGTGTTGGTGGACAATACCAAAAGGTTTGTACCAGAGGCATAAGTTAAAGCTTTGGGGCCCCAGTGCAAAATCCATAGAAGGGCTCCCATCTCCCCTGTGCCAATTATAATATTGCTATCTCCTTATGTGGTAGAGGAGCCTCTGGGCCCCCTAAGGTTCCATTACCTGTGCACCCCATATAGCTTCGCCCCTGGTTAATAACCTACCTTTGCTAGGAATTTTTTGCTTTATTTTGCAGAATTTTACTGATGAGTATAACTAGAATTATAAGAGAAGCTTCTGGTTGCTCATAGCAACCAATCAGAGCCCACAGCAACCAATCAGCGCTCATAGCTACCAATCAGAGCCTATAGTAACCAATCAGAGCTCATAGCAATTAATCAGAGCCACAGCAACCAATCAGCTCATAGCGACCAATCAGAGCCCATAGCGACCAATCAGAGCCATAACAACCAATCAGAGCTCATAGCCACCAATCAGAGCCCATAGCGACCAATCAGAGCCCAAAGAAACCAATCAGAGCTCATAGCAACCAATCAGAGCTTTGTTTTCATTCTATATAGTGCTATGGAAAAATGAAAGCTGCAGTCTGATCGGTGTCTATGGGCTCTGATTGGTTGCTTTGAGCTTTGATTGTTTGCTGTGGGCTCCGATTGGTTGGTGTGGGCTCCGATTGGTTACTATAGGCTCTGATTGGTAGCTATGAGCGCTGATTGGTTGCTATGGGCAGTGGTCGCTATGGGCTCTGATTGGTCGCTATGAGCTCTGATTGGTCGCTGTGGGCTCTGATTGGTCGCTGTGGGCTCTGATTGGTCGCTGTCGGCTCTGATTGGTTGCTGTCGGCTCTGATTGGTTACTATGGGCAGTGGTCGCTATGGGCTCTGATTGGTTGCTATGAGCTCTGATTGGTTGCTATGAGCTCTGATTGGTCGCTATGAGCTCTGAATGGTTGCTATGGGCTCTGATTGGTTGCTCTGGGCTCTGATTGGTTACTATGTGCTCGGATCGGTTACTATGGGCTCTGATTGGTTGCTGTGGGCTCTGATTGGTTGCTGTGGGCTCTGATTGGTTGCTGTGGGGTCTGATCGGTTGCTACGGGCTCTGACTGGTTACTATGAGCTCTGATTGGTTACTATGGGCTCTGATTGGTTACTATGGGCTCTGATTGGTTACTATGGGCTCTGATTGGTTGCTATGGGCTCTGATTGGTTGCTATGGGCTCTGATTAGTTGCTATTGGCTCTGATTGGTTGCTATGAGTGCTGATTGGTCGCTATGGGCTCTGGTCGCTATATCTTACTGCTAGACCGTGTTAATGACTAAGGCCCAATGTGTGCTATACAGATGTAGCAGTGTCGAGATGAATTAGTTATATCTGTGTCTTTGTCTTTTGTTACGATTGTTCGTGCCTCAGTTCTGTCTGACAACCTGGGCTCTGCTGCAGATGCAGGTGTGTGAGACTCTTCTCGGACCCCCCCAGACTCTCCTGATCGGATGTCGCCCGCTTTACAATGCGGCGGTTTTATCCACACTCTAACCCGATCACAATGGCCGCCGCGGCGCTCCCTTCCCCTCCGCACTTTCTGTAAACTAATCCGACAGCCGAGGTTGTGCTGTCAGATTTCACCTTGAAGGCTCCTTTGTTCCCTCTACTACATTAGCCGCCATAATAACCTTACAGACAATGTAATGAGGTTCCCGTGATGAACTGTGCGGCGGCGGCGGCGGCGGCGGTGTAATATCTCCCCGCGCCCTCTGGCAGCCAGACATTACACCAGTCTAAACTTCACTAACAAATAGTCTCCCTCTCCCCTCCTCGTGTATTGGCCGACACGTTCCTCGTCCAGCGTTTAATTGCCGTGGCATCCGGGTGACAGATTTGCGCGACCTCATCATGGGCGCAGGTGAGGGGTGCGAAATGTCGCTGATAGGACGGCGGCCGGATGAACACTATTATACTGTATATTGGAAATACTTTCTTCACCTGATTTTAGCTGCAGATGATTTCCCTGGCGGGGGGGAAGGGGCGAGGGCGGGTGGGTCTGCGCGGCGTCGGGAGCGCACAAGACCCTGCGCACTTTTTCGTAAACTTGTGACCCGAGACTGTAACTTGTAATTTCACACACCATGACACTCTGTATAATACTTACAGTGCTGATCCTTGGTTACATCTTGTCTTTTACTCTAATAACATCCAGAGCTACCCTGAGTGGTCCCCGGTTGTGAGCGGTGGCCGCAGGGCTCAGTATTGGGCCCTCTCTTATTTAATGTATTTATTAACGATATAGTGGAAGGGATCAATAGCACGGTTTCTGTTTTTGCAGATGACACCAAGCTATGCAGGGTAGTGCAATCTATGGAAGATGCTCATAAATTGCAAGCAGACCTGGACATACTGAAGGTTTGGGCATCCACTCGGCAAATGAGGATAAATATAAGGTTCTGCATCTGGGTACAAATAATCTGCTGGCATCATATGTCCTGGGGTAATAATCTGCAGGCATCATATGTTCTGAGGAGTAATAATCTGCAGGTGTCATATGTCCTGGGGGTAATAATCTGCCGGCATCACATGTCCTGTGGGTAATAATCTGCAGGCATCACATGTCCCGGGGGTAATAATCTGCAGGCATCACATGTCCCGGGGGTAATAATCTGCAGGCATCACATGTCCTGGGGGTAATAATCTGCAGAATTATATGTCCTGGAGGTAATAATCTGCAGGTATCAAATGTCCGTTGGGTAATAATATGCAGGCATCATATGTCCTATGGGTAATAATCTGCAGGCATCACATGTCCTGGGGGTAATAATCTGCAGAATTATATGTCCTGGGGGTAATAATCTGCAGAATTATATGTCCTGTGGGTAATAATCTGCAGGTATCATATGTCCTATGGGTAATAATCTGCTGGCACTTTATATCCTGGAGGTGATAATCTGCTGGCATCATATGTCCTGGAGGTAATAATCTGCAGGCGTCATATGTCCTGGGAGTAATAATTTGCAGGCGTCATATGTCCTGAGGTTAAAAATCTGCAGGTGTCATATGACCTGGGGGTAATAATCTGTAGGCGCCATATGTTCTGGGGGTAATAATCTGTAGCATCATATGTCCTGGGGATAATAATCTGCAGCATTATATGTCCTATGGGTAATAATCTGCAGGCATCATATGTCCTATGGGTAATAATCTGCAGGTATCATATGTCCTATGGGTAATAATCTGCAGGCATCATATGTCCTATGGGTAATAATCTGCAGGTATCATATGTCCTATGGGTAATAATCTGCAGCATTATATGTCCTGTGGGTAATAATCTGCTGGCATCATATGTCCTGGAGGTAATAATCTGCTGGCATCATATGTCCTGGAGGTTATAATCTTCAGGCATCATATGTCCTGGGAGTAATAATCTGCAGCATTTTATGTCCTGGAGGTAATAATCTGCTGGCATCATATGTCCTGGAGGTTATAATCTTCAGGCATCATATGTCCTGGGAGTAATAATCTGCAGCATCATGTGTCCTGGGGGTAATAATCTGCAGCATCATATGTCCTGGGGGTAATAATCTGCAGCAGCATATGTCCTAAGGGGAGAAAAACTGGCAGAATTGCTTGTTGAGAAAGATCTGGGCGTTCTTGTAGATCATAGACTACAGACCAGCATGCAGTGTCAATCAGCTGCCTCTAAGGCAAGCAAGATACTGGCGTGTATTAAAAGAGGCCTGGACTCGCGGGACAAGGATGTAATTCTACCGCTGTACAAAGCATTGGTGCAATCTCACTTTGAATATGCTGTCCAGTTCTGGGCTCCAGTTTATAGAAGAGATGTAATGGAGCTAGAGAGAGTACAAAGATGAGCAACCAAACTTATAAGGGGAATGGAGCATCTTAGAGAGAGTGCAAAGACGAGCAACCAAACTTATAAGGGGAATGGAGCATCTTAGTTATGAGGAGAGGATAGTGGAATTGAACTCCGGGGGGACATGATTAATTTATGCAAATATATAAAAGGTCCCTACAAAAAGTATGGGGAAAAAATATTCCATGTAAACCCCTCAAAAGATAAGGGGACATTCCCTTCGGCTGGAGAGAAAAGGATTCAATCTCCAGAGGAGAAAAAGCTTCATCACTGTGAGAAATCTGTGGAATAGCCGCCCGAGGAGCTGGTCACAGCAGGAACAAGTGAGGGTTTCAAGAAAGGCTTAGATACCTACCTGGAACTAAAGAATATTAATATGTATGTAGCTATGTAAAATTCTGGATCCTGGCTGGTGGAGGCTCTGGGGTCAGAGATGGTGACTCCCCTGGAGCTTTGGGGTCAGAGATGGTGATTCCCCTGGAGCTCTAGGGTCAGAGATGGTGACTCCCTTGGAGCTCTGGGGTCAGAGATAGGGTCTCTCCTGAAGCTCTGGGGTCAGAGATGGGGTCTCTCCTGGAGCTCTGGGGTCAGAGATGGGGTCTCTCCTGGAGCTCTGGGGTCAGAGATGGGGTCTCTCCTGGAGCTCTGGGGTCAGAGATGGTGACTCCCCTGGAGCTCTGGGGTCAGAGATGGGGTCTCCCCTGAAGTAGATTGGTTCTTGCCTTGTGGGTTTCAGGGCATTCACCAGTGGGGGGGGTTGGGCTTAAAGTCCTTGTCTCCCTCCCTTCTCCCACATGTTCCCCACCTTTGGTTAAACTTGATGGACAAGTGTCTTTTTTCAACCGTACTAACCTTGTAACTATGCATTCAAAATTCTGCTCAGCTGAAGTCCTACGATGCACTTCACGTCACCACCAGAAGCCTTGTTATAAGCTTCCCTTTAGAACAAGTTATTTCCTGCAGTAAAACCTGACTAAGCCCTGCGCCGAATATGAACAATGCCCTAGATTACCTGTGTATCAATGAACCACTAGAAAGCTGGCGGCGTCACCATACAATTGATCACCATTCAAATACAGCAAGCGGAATTTAAAGGGGAATGCCACCTTCAGGGTGCGTCGTCCAAGTACAGTTTATCCTCCATTTATTCCACCCGTCTGGGATGGTGATGGATTTCTATGGAATTTTCGGTGATAAGTATGGAGTTTGCTACATCGTATATTAATGGTTCCAGAGTCGGGATCCTGCTTGCTGACCACCATCGGAGCCCCTTATCCAGGTGTTTCTATAAAGGTGGTGTTCCCCTTTAATGGACCCATTACTCATGCAGGTGTATAAGCGCCCCCTCACCTTGCTCCTTCAGGCGTATAATCTCTGTGTCGGAGCCGAAGCTGTTCCACGCGGTGCAGTTGTATATGGTCTGGAAATCGGCCCGCACGATGTTGCTGATGCTCAGGGTGGAGATGACGCCTTCGTCCGTGCTGACCGTCTCCACCGTGTAGCGACCGGAGGTCCCCGATTCCAGGACGTTCTCTTTCCATGACCAGGCCTAAGAGGGGGAGAGTTATGGGATGAAAAAAAAATGATGTCGGAGGAGCTTCTGCCCAAATGTAAAAAGACCCCCATCCCGAATCCTCGAAAATGTGCAGCTCTCAGGGGTATAGTCTCCTGACTTTGCTGATGGCTTTGTCAGTGAATGCCAGGGTCTTGCTTCCCTTCCTATAGATGCAATAAAAAAAAGTGCAGAAGCGCCCCCTACAGTCTGAGGTATAACATTCAGGAGACTTGACGGCAGGATAGGCATATGTGGAAAAATCATGGAGTCCCAGCAGACATGCAGTCAGGATTTCATAGTGATCCCCCCCACCCCCACCCTTAATCTTCTGAACCTGACTCGCCGTTTAAGCTTAAAGGGGAGCTCCAACATAGACTTTACAATAGACCATCAAAGTCTGGTAGGTGCGGTCCCATCAGACTGACACATTGTGACAGAGACGCCATCAGGGCAGTATTGCCAGTACTTCCGTCAAGGGTCACTGATATGGAGCACGATAGAAACTGGTAATGGGCCCAGATGCTTCAGCTGGAAGAGGCCCTGAAATTATTTAAAGGGATCTTCCCACCAAGCACTTATCGATAAGATGGGTCATCAAAGTCTGAAAAGGTTCCTTCTCTAGGCCCTATACCTATTTAGGAACGGGCCCCCGAATGTGTTCGTTCAGAATGGAGATTTGGTCAGGCTTTTATGTGACTCTCCATTCTGTTCTTTGGGAGGTCCCAGTACAGGGGAGCGCTGTGTTCTCCATTCTGTTCTATGGGAGTTCCCAGTACAGTGGAGCGCTGTGTACTTAATTCTCCTCTATGGGAGTTCTCAGTACAGGGGAGCGCTGTGTTCTCCATTCTGTTCTATGGCAGTTCCCAGTACAGGGGAGAGCTGTGTTCTCCATTCTGTTCTATGGGAGATAAAAGTACAGGGGAGCACTGGGTTCTCCGTTCTCCTCTATGGGATTTCCCAGTATAGAGGAGCGCTGTGTTCTCCATTCTGTTCTCTGGGGTGTCCCAGTACAGGGGAGCGCTGTGTTCTCCATTCTGTTCTATGGGAGTTCCCAGTACAGGGGAGCGCTGTGTACTATATACTCCTCTATGAGAGTTCACAGTACAGGGGAGCGCTGTGTTCTCTATTCTCTTCTGTGGTAGTTCTCAGTACAGGGGAGCGGTGTGTTCTCCATTCTGCTCTATGGGAGTTCCCAGTACTGGGGAGTGTTGTGTTCTCCATTCTGTTCTACAGGAGTTCCCAGTATAGGGAAGCGCTGTGTTCTCCATTCTCCTCTATGGGAGTTCCCAGTAGAGGGGAGCGCTGTATTCTCCATTCTGTTCTATGGGAGTTCCCAGTACAGGGAGCGCTATGTTCTCCATTCTGTTCTATGGGAGTTCCCAGTACAGGGGAGCGCTGTGTTCTCCATTCTCCTCTATGGGAATTCCCAGTACAGGGGAGCGCTGTGCTCTCCATTTTGTTCTATGGGAGTTCCCAGTACAGGGGAGCGCTGTGTTCTCCATTCTGTTCTATGGGAGTTCTCAGTACAGGGGAGCGCTGTGTTCTCCGTTCTGTTCTATGGGAGTTACCGATACAGGGGAGCGCTGTGTTCTCCATTCTGTTCTATGGGAGTTCCCAGTACAGGGGAGCGCTGTGTTCTCCATTCTCCTCTATGGGAGTTCCCACTACAGGGGAGCGCTGTATTTGGGCGCACTCAGAACTCCCATAGAGTAGAATGGAGAGTCATGCACAAGTGTGACTGGATCTCCATTCTGAGCCAACACTTTTGGGGCCCGTTCCCCGCATAGTTGTGGGGCCCAGAGATGGGACTCGCACCTATCGAACTCTGATGGTATATTCCAGGCATCCTCAAACTGCGGCCCACCTGCTGTTGGGAAACTACAACTCCCATCATGCATTTATATAATCTATAACTGTTGGAATGATGGGAGTTGTAGTTTCCCAACAGCTGGAGGGACGCAGTTTGATGATGCCTGGTATATTCTATCAATATACCAGCAAAGTCTATGGTGGGAACAGCCCTTAAAGTGCTGGAACTGCACAATTGCGTCTCGTCAAGCTCAAAGGATTGTAAAAAAAAAATTCACATGTGGATCTATAGATCCGAGAGACAACGCTGCAGAGATGGTGCCTTGATCTACTCCTGGTGGGGGGTCAGTAACCAGTGAGATGCAAACGCAGCTCTGGATGTGACTGGTGTATAGTATAATAGTATTTAGCAGAGGTCATAAGTGATGCAACTCTGCAACAGGTAGATACTTCTTTTATGTAGATTATATCCTGATTAGTGCTGCATGAATAGATCCCTGTTGCTTCCACAGCAGTGTGGCCACATTTGTGAAAAAATTCAGCTTCAGGATGTCCTGAACCCAAACCCCATTAAGAAAGAAAAAAAATTCTGCCTGTGTTTTTTGACCTCTAGAAAGTGTCTGCATCCACCAAATGTCTCCAAATTGCACGGAGCAGAGGCACACATCCGGGCAACAAGTGGGGAGCCATAGGGCTAGTGCAACCCTTGCCCTAACTCCAGTTCTAGGTTGCACAAATGTTCCCTAGGATTGGAGTTAGGAGACGACCACGCGACAATGTCAATACTCATCGGATTCTAGCACTGAAAACCGCGTCGTCTGAGTAGTTTATGCGGATTTTGAGTTTGCTTTTTTCTGGCACATTCAGTCAGAAAACGGCTCCCATTCATTTCTATGGGATTTTGGACGCGGATCCAACATAGAAATGTTCTGGACTTTTTTTTTTTTTTTAACATGAAATTCGTCGGAAGATTGAACCTATTCTAAGTTTTTTCAAATTCGATCTGAGAAAATCCGCGTTGTATCGATTACAACACAGATTTTCAATCGAGGCCTACGGGGATGGTTTACAGTTTGATTTTGAAGGCTTTTAAAATCCAAATCCACATGGATTTCCAACTGTGTGGATGGACACTCAAGGTATATTTTAATTTTTTTAAAAATTTTCCTCCCAATTTTTGCCAAAATTAAATTTTGGCTAATCCATATCAATTTGACTTTTACTGAAATCTGAAACAGCACTAATCCTGATGTAAAAAAAAAAGAACTTTGAGGGGGGTATTAGTGCAAAATCCATCCTCCAGGGGAAAAAATCTCCTTCCATGTACAGTATTGCGCATAGGAATTACCCTCAACCTCATGTGAATGATCAATTTTTTTCACTAGTACGTTACTCACTGTGAATGTGAGGAGAAGCAGCTCTTTCTGCCTCTCTCTCAGCAGGAAATCTCAGCATCAATCAGAAGCCAAGTTACACACAGCCAATCACTGGCCTGATTCTTAGTATATAGGTCCAGCTAAGAAGATTCCCAAAAATTCCTCTTGACCTTACATTTATAGAAGGTATATAGGTGCTATATTGGGTACCATGGATACACATAGGCCTTTTGTTTGCTTCTTGATAGACTTTATGGTTTACAGAGATCAGTGTGCAGCCGCAGATAGGATGTGGTGCAGATACTACAGGGTGGCGCTACTGGGTGCAGATACTAATGGGTAGCAGTCCTGGGTGCAGATACTACAGGGTGGCGCTACTGGGTGCAGATACTAATGGGTAGCAGTCCTGGGTGCAGATACTAATGGGTAGCAGTCCTGGGTGCAGATACTACAGGGAGGCGCTCCCGGGTGCAGAAACTACAGGGAGGCGCTCCTGGGTGCAGATCCTAAAGGTTGGCGGTCCTGGGTGCAGATACTAAAGGTGGGCGGTCGTGGGTGCAGATACTACAGGGTGGCGCTCCTGGGTGAAGATACCACAGGGTGGCGGTCCTGGGTGCAGATACTAATGGGTAGCAGTCCTGGGTGAAGATACTAATGGGTAGCAGTCCTGGGTGCAGATACTAATGGGTAGCAGTCCTGGGTGAAGATACTAATGGGTAGCAGTCCTGGGTGCAGATACTAATGGGTAGCAGTCCTGGGTGCAGATACTAAAGGTTGGCGGTCCTGGGTGCAGATACTACAGGGTGGCGCTCCTGGGTGCAGATACTACAGGGGGGCGCTCCTGGGTGCAGATACTACAGGGTGGCGCTCCTGGGTGCAGAAACTACAGGGTGGCGCTCCTGGGTGCAGATACTACAGGGTGGCGGTCCTGGGTGCAGATACTACAGGGTGGCGCTCCTGGGTGCAGATACTACAGGGTGGCGGTCCTGGGTGCAGATACTACAGGGTGGCGGTCCTGGGTGCAGCAACTACAGGGTGGCGCTCCTGGGTGCAGATACTAAAGGGTGGCGGTCCTGGGTGCAGATACTAAAGGGTGGCGGTCCTGGGTGCAGATACTACAGGGTGGCAGTCCTGGGTGCAGAAACTACAGGGTGGCGCTCCTGGGTGAAGATACTAAAGGGTGGCGCTCCTGGGTGCAGAAACTACAGGGTGGCGCTCCTGGGTGCAGATACTAAAGGGTGGCGCTCCTGGGTGCAGATACTACAGGGTGGCGCTCCTGGGTGCAGATACTAAAGGGTGGTGGTCCTGGTTGCAGATACTAAAGGGTGGCGGTCCTGGGTGCAGATACTAAAGGGTGGCGGTCCTGGGTGCAGATACTACAGGGTGGCGGTGCTGGGTGCAGATACTACAGGGTGGCGGTCCTGGGTGCAGATACTACAGGGTGGCGCTCCTGGGTGCAGATACTACAGGGTGGCGCTCCTGGGTGCAGATACTACAGGGTGGCGCGCCTGGGTGCAGATACTACAGGGTGGCGTGCCTGGGTGCAGATACTACAGGGTGGCGGTCCTGGGTGCAGATACTACAGGGTGGCGCTCCTAGGTGCAGATACTACAGGGTGGCGCTCCTGGGTCTGTTTTGGGTGCATGGTATTAACGGCGTCTTCCTATCTCGGTGCCATCGCGGCGCCGGAGCCACGTTCTGGGGCCACTTAGCTGATGAATCCCCGTGGGGTTGTGACTGTGTATATATGTAATGTAATTACTTGTTCTTTCATGATTATCTCTCTTAATCAGTTCATGAGTGTTTGTGCCTCTCCTGGCGCTTGCGCACGCGCGCCCCGGAGCCTCAGGCTTGTTTGTGTGTAGGTGGAAGAGGTAAAAATAGATTCCACAAAGCTCTTCTCCCCTCAGCGATGTGCGAGCCTGCGGGGCTGAAACTGAGAGAGAGGAGATCAAAGATGTCCTGGTTTTATTTTTGGAACGTGCGCAAGACTCTAAGGAGAAGCCGCTGTTTGGACTCGAGCACGAGCTCCGGAATAACAGGCACGGAGGCTACAAGAGCCTGTCATAGAGGTCTGAGGCTCAAGAGGGCAGCGTGGGCTCTGGAGGAGGCAATTGGGGCTGGATGGGCGCTGTGAACAAAACAGCAGCTCTCAGGGGAAAAAGGAAAAAAGGGGCGCCCCCCCCGAAAACAGAGAGGGGAAACGCCCCCTGAGGAGAAGAGAAGAGGGGGAGGGGAAACGCCCCCTGAGGAGTAAGAGAAGAGGAGAGGGAACCCCCCTGAGGGGTAAGAAGATGGGAGGGGAGGCCCCCCTGGGGGAAGAGAGGCCCCCCCCCCTGGGGGAAAAGGGGAGAAGGAAAAGGGGAAGAGGAGGGGCCCCCGCCCGGGGGGGGATAAGAGAAGAGGGAGAGGAGAGCGCCCCCCTGAGGAGTAAGAGAAGATGGAGAGGAGAGCGCCCCCCTGAGGAGTAAGAGAAGAGGGAGAGGAGAGCGCCCCCCTGAGGAGTAAGAGAAGAGGGAGAGGAGAGCGCCACCCTGAGGAGTAATAGAAGAGGGAGAGGAGAGCGCCCCCCTGAGGAGTAAGAGAAGAGGGAGAGGAGCGCCCCCCTGAGGAGTAAGAGAGACGGGCGAGGGAAAAGTGGCCACCCCCGAGGGAAAGGGGAATAGGAAAAATAGAGGGAGGAGCGCCCCTGAGGAGTAGAGAAATGGAGAGGAGAGCGCCCCCCCTGGAAGAGAGTGGGGCCCCCCTGAGGAAAAAGGGGAAAAAAAGGAGAGGAGACGCCCCCCCGAGGAGTAAAAAAAGTGGGGAGGGAGGCCCCCTGGGAGTAAGAGAAAGGAGAGGGAGCGGCCCCCCAGAGGGTAAGAAAGAGGAGAGGAGAGCGCCCCCCTGGGAAAGAAAAGGAAGGGGAGCGCCCCCCTGAGGAAGGAAAGATGGAGAGGAGAGCGCCCCCCTGAGGAAAAGGAGAAGATGGAGAGGAGAGCGCCCCCCCTGAGGAATAAGAGAAGATGGAGAGGAGGGCGCCCCCCTGAGAAGAGAGTGCCCCCCTGAGGAAAAGAGAAGATGGGGAAAGGGGAGGACCCCCCCCCCCCCCCCCAAAGACAAGAAGAGAGCCCCCCTGAGGGGGTAAGAGAAGAGGAGAGGAAGCGCCCCCCCCCTGAGAAGAGAAGGGGAGCGCCCCCCTGAGAAAGGGGAAGGTGGGAAACCCCCCCTGAGGATTGGGAAAAAGGAGAGGAGAGGCCCCCCCTGAGGAAAGGGGAAGAAGAGGAGGGCGCCCCCCTGGGAAAAGGAGAAAAGGAGAGAGAGGCCCCTGAGAAAAAGAGAAATGGAGAGGAGGGCCCCCCGAGGAAGGAAAGATGGGGAGGGGGGGGCCCCCCCCCCGAGGGGAAAAAGGGGAAGAGGAGGAAAAGCCCCCCCTGAGGAAAAGGAGAAGAAGAGAGGAGAGCGCACCCTGAGGGGGGTAAAGAAGGGAGAGGAGACCCCCCCTGGGGGAAGATGGGGAAGAGGGGGCCCCCCTGAGGAAAGAGAAGATGGAGAGGAGAGGGACCCCCCCCCGAAGAAGAAAGAGGGGGGCCCCCCTGAGGAAAAGGAGAAGAAGGAGAGGGGCACCCCTGAGGATTTTTGGGGAGAAGGGAAGGAGCGCCCCCCCGAAAAAAAAAAGAAGGAGAGGCGCCCCCCCCGAGGAAAGGAAAAATGGAGGGAGAGCGCCCCCCGAGGGGTAAGAGAAGATGGGAGGAAAACGCCCCCCCGAGGAGTAGGAGAAGAAAGGAGGGGGGAAGCGCCCTCCTGAGGGGAAAGGAAAAAGGAAAGAGGAGAGCCCCCCCCCTAGGAAGGGGAAAGGAGAGGAGAGCGCCCCCTGAGGATTTGAGAAAATGGAGGGGAGGCGCCCCCTGAGGAAAAAAGAGAAAAAGAGGGAGGCGCCCCCTGAGGAAAAGGAGAAGATGGAGAGGAGAGCGCCGCCCGGAGGAAGAGGAAAATGGGAGGGAGGCCCCCTGAGGAAAAAGAGAAAACAAAAAGGAGAGGCGCCCCCTGGGAGTAAGAGAAGATGGGGGAGAGGCCCCCCCTGAGGAGTAAAAGAAATGGAGGGAGGCGCCCCCCTGGGAGTAAGAGAAATGGAGGGAGAGCGCCCCCCGAGGAGAAAAAAGAGATGGGAAAGGGAAAAGGGGCGCCCCCTGAGGAGTAGGAGAAGATGGAGAGGAGAGCGCCCCCCTGAGGAGTAAGAGAAGATGGAGAGGAGAGCGCCCCCCTGAGGAAAAAGAGAAGACAGAGAGGAGAGCGACCCCTGAGGAGTAAGAGAAGATGGAGAGGAGAGCGCCCCCCTGAGGAGTAGGAGAAGATGGAGAAGGCCCCCTGGGAAAAAAAGAGAAGACAGGGTGGGGGAGAGCGCCCCGGGGTAAGAGAAGATGGGGGAGGAGAGGCCCCCCTGAGGGTAAGAGAAGATGGAGAGGAAGCGCCCCCCCGAGGAAAAAGAGAGAAAGGGGGAGAGCGCCCTGAGGAAAAAGAAAGAGGGGAGGAGAGGCCCCCTGAGGAAAAGAGAAGATGGAGAGGGGAAAAAACCCAAAAAAATTAGGAGAAGGAGAAAAAGCCCCCCCCCCCCAGAAGAAAAAGGAGAGAGGCCCCGAGGGGGTTTTAGAAAGGAGAGACAAGGCACCCCCGGAAGAAGAAGAGGAGGGGCACGGCCCCCTGAGGAAAAGGGAAGATGGGGGACAACCCCCTTTTAAAAGGGTTTCCTGGGAAAAGGGAAAAAACAACCCACTGAGGGAAAAAGAAAAAGAGAGGGGCCCGCGGTGGTTTTTTCGAAGATGGAAAAGGGGCAACCCCCCAAATTTAAAGGAGGTGGTTTGCCCCGCCCACCCCGGTTTGGGAAAACGATTAAGCACCCCCAAAAAATAGGGAAGTTGAGGGGGCGGGGCTAGTCAGATGGGTGGGTTTTAAAAAACCTGACACTCTGAAGGACTCTTCGAATGACTCTTCTGGCTGAAAACTGCAGATTTGTGCATTAAATACACGAAAACTCCAGCATTTTACAGAATAAGGGACACAGCGCTGGAAACAGCAGGTCTGACACTAGCATAACCTATGTGACAGGTTCCCTTTAAGATTGATTTCACAGCATTATTTGTAATCAGAAATGTTCCTATCCAATGACAGCAAGCAGAGGTCTCCCATCTGAACTCTTTCAGCTGCCAAAAATCTATGACTAATTTGCATGGAGGGGGATAATGCTCCCAACACATCTCTTCAGCATCAGGATTGTGAGGGGGTGTCTGGCTGAGCGTTACAATGTATCAGTGCATGTGAAATGTATCATCTGGAGTCTAAGGCTTCCTCTACACTGCACTGGTTTTGGTTGGATTTTTAAGTGGATTAAATATTTAGAATCCGCAAAAATCAGACTGTAACCAGTGCCCCATAGACCGCAATAGAAAATCCGACTGAAACCTTTGCCCCATAGACCTCAATAGAAAATCCGACTGAAAACCAGTGCCCCAATAGACCTCAATAGAAAATTGACTGTAACCCAGTGCCCCATAGCCCTCAATAGAAAATCTGTTGTAAACCAGTGCCCTAGACCGAAATAAAAAATGACTGTAACCAGTGCCCAAGGACCGCAATAGAAAATCCGACTGTAACAGTGCCCCATAGACCCAATACAAAATCAGACTGTAACCAGTGCCCCATAGACTCAATGGGAAAACCCGGCTGTAACCAGTGCCCCATAGACCTCAATCGAAAATCCGACTTAACCAGTGCCCATAGACCGCAATAGAAAATCCGACTGTAACCAGTCCCTCATAGACCTAAATTTAGAAAATCTGACTGTAACCAGCGCCCCATAGACTCAATAGAAATTGACTGTAACCAGTACCCATAGACCTCAATAGAAAATCCGACTGTAACCAGTGCCCCATAGACCTCAATAGAAAATCCGACTAACCAGTGCCCCATAGACCTCAATAGAAAATCCGGCTGTAACCAGTGCCCCATAGACCTCAATAAAAAAATCCGGCTGTAACCAGTGCCCATAGACCTCAATAGAAATCCGATTTAACCAGTGCCCATAGACCGCAATAGAAAATCCGACTGTAACCAGTGCCTCATAGACCTCAATAGAAAATCGACTTTTAACCAGCGCCCATAGACCTCAATAAAAAATTTCCGACTGTAACCAGTGCCCCATAGCCCCAAATAGAAAATCCATGTAACCAGACCCCATAGCCCTCAATAGAAAATCCGACTGTAACCAGAGGCCATAGACCGCAATAGAAAATCCGACTGTAACCAGAGTCCATTGACCTCAATACAAAATCCGACTGTAATCGAACACCATAGACCTCAATAGAAAATCCGGGACTGTAACCAGTGCCCCATAGACCACAATAGAAATTCGGGACTGAAACCCTGTGCCCATAGACCTCAATAGAAAATCTGACTGTAACCAGTGCCCCATAGACCTCAATAGAAAATCTAACTGTAACCAGTGCCCCATAGACCGCAATAGAAATTCCAGCTGTAACCAGG
Organism: Phyllomedusa bahiana; assembly: GCA_025379985.1. Taxonomy (NCBI): domain Eukaryota; kingdom Metazoa; phylum Chordata; class Amphibia; order Anura; family Hylidae; genus Phyllomedusa; species Phyllomedusa bahiana. Next base: position 18,284 of record JAODAL010018227.1, read on the forward strand.
GCCCCATAGCCCTCATTAGAAAATCCAGCTGTAACCAGCGCCCATAGCCCTCAATAGAAATTCGAATGTAACCAGTCCCCATTGACCTCAATAGAAAATCCACTGTAACCATTTGCCCCATAGACCTCAATAAAAAAATCTGACTATAACCAGTGCTCCATAGACCCCCAAATAAAAAATCGCTGTAACCAGGCCCCATGACCTCAATTAGAAAATCTGCTGTAACCAGTGCCCCATGATTTCAATAGAAATCGATGAACCAGTGCCCCATAGACCACAATAGAAAATACTGTAACCAGGGGCCATAGACCTCAATAGGAAATCCCCCTGTAACCAGTTGCCCATGGGACCTCATTAGAAAATCCGATTTAACCAATGGCCCCCATAGACCTCAATAGAAAATCGCTGTAACAGTGCCCATAGACTCAATAGAAAAATCCGACTGTAAAAGTCCCCCCCTTAGACCTCAATGAAAATCCGCGTAACCAGTGCCCCTAGACCTCAATACAAATCTGACTTAACCATTTCCCCATAGACCTAATAGAAAATCTGACGTAACCAGTTCCCCACAGACGCAATGAAAAAAAAGACTGAAACCAGCCCCCCTAGACCTCAATAGAAAACTGACTTAACAGTTCCCCATAGTCCTCAATGGAAAATCCGACTGTAACCAGTTCCCCATAGTCCTCAATGGAAAATCAGCGTCATAGTCTCTGAGTGGTTTTTTTGTGGAAAAGTTTTATTCGTATACACCAGATTCTAATACAGTTCAATGACGGGGAAAGGGGGAAAACCCGACCACAAAAAGCCCGGACAAAACCCGGGGTTTTTTGAGCGACGGTAAAATAGTCAGATTTCCGATGACACTTTAACGAGCCGAGTAGGGCGAGCCTGACTTGTTGATCTCACAGAGGATTGTTAGATTGCAAATTGTACCCAGCACCCCAAATATCGAAGAAGCAGAGATGGGACAAAGGGGGAATTCAAGCACAAAGTCCATACAGTGAAAGGATTTGCATCAGAATGAACACCCAACAGCAACATTATACTGTAACATCACCTGTCACATCCAGAGCTGCATTCACAATTCTGCTGATTCTAATGCAGTGCATTGTGGGAGCACATGTGTCATTTGCCCAAATTATGTCCCATGACTTATGATCAAGTGTAGGTAAACTGTAATTTGTTATAAGGGCAATGAGTAGAACTGTGAATGCAGCTCCGGAGGCAACTAGAGTATAGCACAAAATGATATTATCCATGTTGGAGCTCAAATACAGAAAATAAAGTAGAGAGAGGGGGGCAACTAGTACGACCTTATGGGGATTATTTGGCCCCATCTAGATCCTTGTGAAGCCCAAATACACACTATTCTCAAGAAGAGGAGACTAGGACTATCTATTATACTTTATACACTGGGACCCAGGAGCTTCTGGCTACTCCGCTGGGTCTGAATTCTGCAGGCAGGTATATATGTATATATATGAAGCGTCTGGATGGGCTCGGACTCTCTCATTGGGTTCTTGGTCAATGAGTGACACTGTGTTTGCAGCTTTGGATGCAACTAGAGTATGGCACCAACTAATACTATACAATGTAATCCATGCTGGAGCTTCACTTAAATACAGAAATAAAGTGAAGAAAGGGGGTGAAGCAGTCTGCCCCATATGAGAAGACCAGAACTATGAATTATATTTGATAATTGGGCGGAAGGGGCTCTTAGAAGATACTACACTGGGGTCTAGGAGCTTCAGATTACAGCTCTGGGGTCTGAATTCTGCCCTGTAGCCATGTAAATGGGTTATACAGCTCCTGGAGGGGCTCAGATTATCTCAGTGAGTTTCTTTGGTTCTGGGCCAATGAGTGATACTATGATTGCAGCTTTGGATGTAACTAGAGTATAGCACAAAACAATATTATATGGTGCAATTCATGTTTCAGCTTCATTAAAAATAGAAATAAAGAGAGGGGGCAACTAATGAGGGTCAGTAATGGGGACTATTGGGTCCCAGCAGGAGCAGATGGGGTCCAAACATCATCTATGCCCTTTATGAAGAGACTGGAACCATTAATTATACTTGATAATTGGGCGGAGGGTCTTAGAAGATACTACACTGGGGCCCAGGAGCTTCAGGTTACACCTCGGGGTCTGAATTATGCAGCCATGTATGTAAGGCTCCTAGAGGGGCTTGGACTCTTTACAGTGAGTTGCTGAGTTCTGGGTCAATGAGTGACACTGCAATTACAGCTTCGGTTGCAACTAGAGTATAGCACAAAATAATATCTCATGTTGGAGCTTCAATTAAACACAGAAATAAAAAGAGGGGGCAGTAGTGGGGCCTATTTAGCCCGAGCAGAACCTGGTGGTGCCCAAATATACACTCTGCCCCATAAGAGGAGACCAGAAATACTAATTATACTTGATAGTTGGGGATACTGTGCTACAGGTTGCACCTGTCATGTGTGTGTATACAATGTATATGTATAAAGCTCCTGTATGGGCTCGCACTCTTGCAGTCGGTTGCTGGGTTCTGGCTCAATGAGTGACACTCTGATTGCAGCTTTGGATGCAACTAGAGCACAAAATCATTATCTCGTCTATTTCAAGTTTGGAGCTTCATTTAAAAACAGAAAAGTGAGGGGGGCAACTAATGAGGAGCAGTGAGGAGGCACCAGCAGAATCTGATGGGGTCCAAATTTGCTCTCTGCCCTGTATGAGGGGAGCAGAACTATTATTTTTTTTTGACAGTGAAGGTGGGGGCTCTAACAAATATTAGGCTGGGGCCCAGCAGCGTCAGGTTACACCTCGGGGGTCTGAATTCTGCAGTCATACATATAAAACTCCTGGATGGGCTCACTCTTGCTCGGGTTTTGGGGTTTTTATGACATGCAATTAAGCTTCGGTTGCAATGAGTATAGCACAAAAAATATCCATGTTGGGGCTTCAATTAAACAAGAAATAAAAAAAAGGGGGGGAACTAATGAGGGCATGATGTGAGGGGGCAACTAATGAGGAGCAGTGAAGTGAGGGGGGCAACTAATGAGGAACAGTGAAGTGAGGGGGCAACTAATGAGGAACAGTGAAGTGAGGGGGGGCAACAAAGCAAAAATGCAACCTCCCCTTTTTGGCGGGGGGTCCCCTATTTTGGGGGGCCCCCCCCCGCCCCCCGGGGGTTGGTATTCCCCCCCGCCAGTAGGCGGGAGGGGTTCTTTAAATTGGCCCCCGCGACAGAGACGTAGTGCGCACTCTGGGGGCCCCCCCGGCCGTTCCCAAAAGGGGGGTGAAGCGGGCCCCAGCGCCGCTCACCCCCCAGTCTGCTGTGCGGGGGGGAGGCAGGAGGGATCGCTCCCCCTCCCCCCTCCCCCTGTATTTCCGGCGCCCGGGGTTTGCGCCGCACAAACAGGTCACGGGGGAGGGGGAAAGGGCGCGCGGCTGCAGGGGAGGCCGCGGCGCCTCACTTCCCCCGCCCGCTGGGAGTCGGTCGGGACTGGCAGCGCTCAGGAGTGGTGAGGTAATGGTTTTTTTATTTTATTTTTATTAATTGGGGGGCTCTGCCTGGCAACAATGGGGGTATACCTGGGAACAATGGGGGGCCCCCCTGGCAAAATGGGGACACCGGGGGGGGGGGAACAGAGGGGACATCTACCTGCAACAGACGGGACATCTACCTGGGAACAGAGGGGGCATCTACCTCAACAGAGGGGGGATTTTCCTGGCAACAAGGGGGCATCTCCGGGAACAAGGGGGGATCTCCTGGCAACAATGGGGCACTACCCGCAACAGAGGGGGGCATCTACTGGCAACAGGGGGGCACTACCGGCAACAAGGGGGGACTACCGGCAACAATGGGGGCACTACCTGGCAACGGGGGGGCTCTACCTGGGAACAGAGGGGGGATCTCCTGGCAACAGAGGGGACATCTACCTGGCAAAGAGGGGGCATCAAATGGGAACAATGGGGGCATCTACCCGGCAACAATGGGGGCATCACCTGGCAAAAAAGGGGCACTACCTGGCAAAGAGGGGACTCCCTGGGAACAGAGGGGCACTACCGGCAACAAAGGGGGGACTACCGGCAACAGAGGGGGCCTACCCGGGAACAGAGGGGGTCTCCTGGCAACAGAGGGGGGATTTACCTGGGAACGGGGGCATCTACCTGGCAACAAAGGGGGCACTACCGGCAAAAGAGGGGGGCCACCTGGCAACAGAGGGGCTCTCCCGGCAACAATGGGGGGATCTACCCGGCAACAATGGGGGGACTACCTGGGAACAATGGGGGACACCTGGGAAAGAGGGGGGATCTACCTCAACAATGGGGCACTACCTGGCAACAAGGGGGGATACCTGGCAACAGGGGGCATTACCCCAACAGAAGGGGGGCATCTACCTGGCAACAAGGGGGCATCTACCTGGCAACAGGGGGGCCTACCGGCAACAGAAGGGGCACTACCCGGAACAAGGGGGCATTACCGGCAACAGGGGGCACTTCCCGGCAACAATGGGGGCACTACCTGGCAACAATGGGGGCATCTACCCCCAACAATGGGGGCACACCTGGGAACAGAGGGGGCACACCTGGAACAGAAGGGGGCTTCTACCCTGGGGCAACAAGGGGCATTACCTGGCAACAAGAGGGGGATCTACCTGGCAACAATGGGGGCCAAAATCCCAAAATGGGGGGACCCTGGTAACCCAAAAGGGGGGGCCCTACCTGGCTAACAAAGGGGGGGCACCTACCTGGCTACAGAGGGGGGATCTACTTGGCTACAAGGGGGGTCACCGTGTAAGGGGGATACCCTTATGGGGGGGTTCTACCGGCTATAAGGGCATCTACCTGGGTTTCTTTCCAAAACCGTTATGCAGTTAGGTGGGTGGGGTGTGGCTTTTTGAAGAGGCGTGGCATACCAACAAGATGGGCGTGTCCATGCACTAAAGTCTCCTGCTTTTTCATTTTCAAAAGTTGGCAACTATGAACTAATGAGTCACAGTGAAGTGAGGGGGGCAACTAATGAGGACCAGTGATGTGAGGGGGGCAACTAATGAGGAGGAGTGAGGAGGGGGGAACAATGGGGGCAGGAGTAAAGGGGGCAACTAATGAGGAGGAGTGAAGTGAGGGGGGCAACTAATGAGGAGCAGTGAAGTGAGGGGGCAACTAATGAGGAGGAGTGAAGTGAGGGGGTCAACTAATGAGGAGGAGTGAAGTGAGGGGGTCAACAAATGAGGAGATTTAAGGAGGGGGCAAAATAAAGGACAGTGAATGAGGGGGGGGAACTAATGAGGAGTTAGTGAGGTGGGAACTAATGAGGGGAAGAAGTGAGGGGGGGCAACTAATGAGGAGCAGTGAAGTGAGGGGGGCAACTAATGAGGAGCAGTGAAGTGAGGGGGGCAACTAATGAGGAGCAGTGAAGTGAGGGGGCAACTAATGAGGAGCAGTGAAGTGAGGGGGCAACTAATGAGGAGCAGTGAAGTGAGGGGGGCAACTAATGAGGAGCAGTGAAGTGAGGGGGGCAACTAATGAGGAGCAGTGAAGTGAGGGGGGCAAAAAATGAGGAGGAGTGAAGTGAGGGGGGCAACTAATGAGGAGCAGTGATGTGAGGGGGGCAACTAATGAGGAGCAGTGAAGTGAGGGGGGCAACTAATGAGGAACAGGAAATTTTAGGGGAACTAATGAGGACATTGAAGGAGGGGGGCAAAATAAAAAGGGGGATTGAAGTGAGGGGGGGGGGGGGGGGGGGGGGGGAACTAATGAGGGCATGAATGGGGGTCAACTAATGAGGAGCAGTGAAGTGAGGGGGGCAACTAATGAGGAGCAGTGAAGTGAGGGGGCAACTAATGAGGGGCAGTGATGTGAGGGGGCAACTAATGAGGAGCATTGAAGTGAGGGGGGCCCCCGCAGAACCCAGGGGGCCAAATAAAGTTCGTGCCCTGTTGAGGGGCCAACTATTATTTTTTTTTGTATGGAGGTGGGGGCTGTAATAGATATTAGACTGGGGCCCTCAGGTTACACCTCTGGGTCTGAATCCTGGGGTCATGTATATGGCTGTAAGCCCGGAGGGGCTCGGATCGGGAGCTCTTTCTGGACCCCCCACTGCACGTCAAATGTATTTACATTGAAAAGCTATTTCACAAGAGGCCAATCATCTATTGTGCTGCAGTAATTGGGGAGAATGCATTAGGCCCGAGCTTGGACGTTTGGACGGAGCAGCGGGTGACATCCCTTTAAGTGCGCCACTTTTGCTGTTATAGTCGAGAGCAAAAGTGATACTGAAAATGCTCATTGAGCCTCATCAGGAGACGAGGTTAATTCTACCATTTTAGACGCCACCGACTGTTTTGGCTACAACCTCTATTGCTCTGAGGGGATCGGCCGCTCTTAGAGGTCGCGGAGTAATTATCCGACCGGAGGAAACGAGAATGGAGCAAAGTGCTTTATGGGCTCATGCAAAATACAGCAAAGGGTTTGTAGGAGGCGAAAGCGGCAGACACACAATTTTGGGAAGTGGAATGAGAGGGAGGAGGGGAGTGATAGATACAGAAATGAAGCTGCAAAAGGCCCAATACTAAAATTGCGCAGTCTCTATACTTACGATCCTGTCCGGGGGAGGGGTGCTGCGGATGAAACACTTGATCTGGCCCTTCTCCCCATGTAAGGCGTGCTGCGTCTGGGTGCTGGAGATGATGGGGGGACCTGCAGGACGAAACAGAGCGATTACTAGACACCTGCAGTTCACACATTATAGAGAAGACAGTTTACTACCTGCGACTGGACACACAATACATTATCCTGCCCCCCAAGTGTCATGGTCATTATCCTGCCCCCCAAGTGCCAGCGTCATTATTCCTGCGCCCCAAGTGTCAGCGTCATTATCCTGCCCCCCAGTGATCAGGCGTCATTTCCTGCCCCCCCAAGTTGTCGCGTTCAATTTTCCTGGGCCCCCCAAGTTGTCAGCGTCATTATTCTGCCCCCCAATGTGCAGTGTCATTTATCCTGCCCCAAGTGCCAGCTCATTATTTTGCCCCCCAAGTGGTCGCGTCATTATCCTGCCCCCCAAGTTTCAGCGCATTATCCTGCCCCCAAGTGTCAGCTCATTATCCTGCCCCCCCAAGGTCAGCTCATTATCCTGCCCCCCCAAGTGCTTTTCGCCTCATTATCCGCCCCCCCAAATTCAGCGCTTATATCCTGGCCCCCCAAGTGCCAGGGCATTATCCTGCCCCCCAATGTCGCTCATATCCCCGCCCCCCAATTTCAGGGTTTATTTTCCTGCCCCCCAATGGGGCCGTCATTATCCTTTCCCCCCAAGTTCAACTCATTTCCCCCCCCAAGTTCAGGGATTATCCTGCCCCCCAGTGTCCGCCCTTATCCTGCCCAAGTGTCGGTCATTACCTGTCCCCAAGTGTCACTCATTACCCGCCCCAATGTCGCGTCATTATCCGTCCCCCAAGTGTAGCGTCATTTTTCCTGTCCCCAAGTGCAGCTCATTATCCTTCCCCCAATGGCACGTCATTATCCTCCCCCCCAAATGTCAGGTCAATATCCAGCCCCAAAGTGTCGGTTTTGTGTGCTTATCCTGCCCCAAGTGTCAGTGTCTTATCCTGCCCCCAATTTGTCAGCGTCATTATCCTGTCCCAAGTGTCAGCGTCATTATCCTGCCCCCTAATTTCCCGGTCCATTTTTCCTGCCCCCCAAAGTTGGCATTATCCTGCCCCCAAATTTCAGTGTCATATCCTGCCCCCAAGTGTCGCGTCATTATCCTCCCCCCCCAAGGTCAGCTTTCATTATCCTGCCCCCCCCAAGTGTCAGGTAAATATCCTGCCCCCAGTGTCATAGTCTTTATCCCGCCCCAAGTGTCAGCGTCATTATCCTGCCCCCCTAGTGTCAGTGTCATTTCCTGCCCCAAGTGTAAACGTCATTTTTCCTGTCCCCAAGTGTAAAGTCATTATTCCCTCCCAAAGTGTCAGCGTCCATTATCCTGCCCCCCCCAAGTGTCAGCGTCCATTATCCTGCCCCCCCAATGTCAGCGTCATTATCCGGGCCCCCAATGTCAGGTCATTATCCTGCCCCCCAAGTGTCAGTGTCATTATCCTGCCCCCCAAGTGTCAATGTCGCTATCCTGCCCTCCAAGTGTCAGCGTCATTTTCCTGCCCCCAACCTTCTTTGCTTGGCCTTGCTCACTCCAGTGCAGGATTTGTTACAATGTATCAGCGCTCTTGTTGAGCCATGTCAGCTAAGCAACATCTGTGGGTGACAGGGATGTAAATATTCCCAATGCGGTTGTGACCCATGTTTCGGTCAGTCGGGCCTTTGTCAGTCACACCCGGGGGGTTCAGTGTCCTCATCTTCAGATCACTCGAGTCTTGTTTCAGCTAAAATCCGATCATCAGCGCAAATCCCCGAGGAGACGGCAACAATAATAACAATAAATTACAGAAAGCGGCGGCCGAAGAAGAACAAGAACAAAGTCACTGAATCCCAGGAAACTGCACAGATTCAGCTCAGAGGCAGCAGACCTCCCCCCTGTGCAGAGCACTACCCCAGCGCAGCCTGCAGGGGGAGCTGCGGCCCCAGCCTGGAGAGGTGTCTGCAGCAGAGGCTGCTCATTGTGCTGGCACCGTGCCGCTCTCCGGGGCCGCTCTCTAGCGCCTTTGTGCAGTGCGTGCATTCATTATGTTGCTGTAATACATCTTCATTCATCTCATTCCTTATGTCACCTCTCGTCTGAAGGGTCTCGGCGGAGCCCGGGCTTATGCCAACCACTGACAGAGGTTACAGCAAGGAGCCCTGGAGTACGGGGTCAACGCCTGAGCCACCCGTGTATGGACGATGGGGCCTCACCCTGCCCTCGAAAGTCCTTACCCTCCCCCCAAACGTCAGCATCTCATCATCATGCCCCAAAAGTGTCACTACCCTGCCCCCAAATGTCTCTGCCCTGTCCAACTATCATCAACAAGTGTCAGCGGGCCCCATCACTGCCCCAAGGGGTTTTCTAGTGTCCTTTTTTAAACCTGCCCCCAAGTGTCAGCGTCATTTCCTGCCCCCCAAGTGTCAGGTCATTTTTCTGCCCCCAAGTGTCAGGTCATTATCCTCCCAAGTGTCAGGTCCTATTCCCGCCCCCAAGTGTCAGGTCCATTGCCCCCCAAGTGTCAGCGTCATTATCCTGCCCCAAGTGTCAGTGTCCTCATCCTGCCCCCAAGTTCAGGTCATTATTTCCCGCCCCCAAGTGTCAGGTCTTTTCCTCCCCCCAAATGTCAGCGTCATTTTTCCTGCCCCAAGTGTCAGGTCTTATCCTGCCCCCACGTGTCAGCGTCCTTTTCCTCCCCCTCAAGTGTCGGGGTCATTATCCTGCCCCCAAGTGTCAGGTCTTTTTCCCGCCCCCAAGTGTCAGGTCCTATCCTGCCCCCAAGTGTCAGGTCATTATCTCCCCCAAGTGGGCAGGCCTTAAACCCGCCCCCAAGTGTCAGCGTCATAAACCTGCCCCCAAGTGTCAGCAGCCTTATCCTGCCCCCCAAGTGTCAGCGTCACTATCCTGCCCCCAAGTGTCAGTGTCATTATCCTGCCCCCAAGTGTCAGTGTCCTGATCCTGCCCCCAAGGGTCAGCATCATTATCCTGCCCCGAAGTGTCAGATCTTATCCTGTCCCCAAGTGTCAGTGTCATTATCCTGCTCCCCAAGTGTCAGCGTCATTATCCTGCCCCCAAGTGTCAGCGTGTCTTCATCCTGCTCCCACATTACCCGTCGCTCGCCCCCTCCCTCCTCCATCACCCACCACTCACCCCCTGTCCCCATCACCTGCCGCTCGCCCCCCACATCATCCGCCGCTCGCCTCCTGTCCCCATATCACCCACCGCTTGCCCCCTCCCTCCTCCATCACCCGCCACTTGCACCCTGTCCCCCATCACCAGCCACTCACCCCCTCCCTCCTTATCACCCGTCACTCACCCCTTTACCCCCCCCCACCCACGCCGCCCAATGCTTCCATCCCCTCACTCGCCCCCTACCCCTCCATCAACCCTCGCTCTCCCCCTTCACCTCCATCACCCATCGCTCGCCCCCTGCTCCTCCATCACCCATCACTAGCCCCCCTGCTCCTCCATCACCCATCACTCGCCCCCTACCCTCCCATCACCCCTCGCTCGCCCCACGCTCCTCCATCACCCATCACTCACCCCCTACCCCTCCATCACCCATCGCTCACCCCCTGCTCTCATCACCATCACTCGCCCCTTCCCCCCCCATCACCCATCGCTCGCCCCCTGCTCCTCCATCACCCATCACTCGCCCCCTACCCCTCCATCACCCATCGCTCGCCCCCTGCTCCTCCATCACCCATCGCTCGCCCCCTGCTCCTCCATCACCCATCGCTCGCCCACTGCTCCTCCATCACCCATCCCTCGAGCCCTCCCCCCATCACTCGCCCCTTTACCCCCCCATCACCCGCCGCTCGTCCTCTGACCCCCCAACCCGCTGTTTAACGGAACAGCCGGCGAATTCATTTTATTACAGGCACCAGTGATATCTATGTGTTTATTAGCTTATGGGGAGCTGTTACTACCTCCTCCCACAATGCACCACTCTCCCTGATTTACATAAAGTCACATTGTAATAAGGAAAGTGATCTTAGACTAAAACTTCTTACATTTTTCTAGCTCTAAAGGAGCAACGTTCCTCATTAGGAAGAGGCACCATTGTAGGTGTGAGACTTCTAAAAGGCTCATGGGAAAAACTAGGACTCTGCAGCGCCACCTATTAGATATAACATTGCTCAAGGCTCACTGACCCTGGCAATATAAATGGGATTAAAGCCAAACCAGATACTCACCTACAGCCAGTTGGTTTGGGGCGCTTGCTGCTACACCCAGTAGTTGGTGCTGCAGAGTCCCAGCTCATTCTCCTTCAGCTACATCTGCCCCCCCTCCATAGCTCCGCCCCTGCTCACCCCAACATGGTCTCTCCCTAATGAGCAAGGTGCTGTCCCTAGAGCCTCTCACTGAGCCAACCAGTAATCTTCTCTGTGCTGATGAGGGGCAAACACCTCTAAACTGCTGTCTGCAGATGAGTATCTTGTTGGCTCTAATCCCATTCACATTGCAAGGCTCAGTGAGTCAGATGTGTTGAGGAACTCTACATCCTATATAGGGCGCTGCAGAGTCCCAGCTCATTTCCCATGAGCCTTTTAGAATATATTTCGATATTCTAGGAATCTGTGGCTTCTCCTCTCATGTAAAATCCTTTGCTCTTCTATTTCTGTGTTATCTTTGACTTCGAGCTGCGCCGCGCCAGCCCCCACCTCCCCCCCGGCTGCGCCGCCCCCCCTCTGCTATTGGCAGGTGTCAGTCTTCACCATCATGCTGCCATATGAGCCGCAGTGTGTGGGATTGTGAGAGCGATGGTTCATACTCTTCTTTTCCTTACTTTCTCTTTGTGCTTTATCGCCATGCAATAACCCGCTGCCCCCAAATCCGGGGCTGACCCGCACTGTAGCCCGGTGCCGCTTGTCTAATTGTATCGGCCAGAAAGCAGCGGCCTCATTTAAAGTTGCATCACGTCTTTGCTGTGATTGTACGCTGGTGCGCTGCAGGGGGGTGCGCTGTGCCCCTGGAGGGCCGAGGGGAACATGCCAGGCTTCAATTACTGAAATTTGTGAATGTCATGAAAAGTTTCCCAGATTCGGGCACTGCCGGCTCTCCGCGCCGGGGTTCACCGCGGGCCGCCTTCCATGCAGACTGTCTATGCATTTTAAACAACACAGCTGTTGTCGGCGCCGGCTGCCAGAATCGCCACTCGACGGCGTTTATCTGTGGGGGTCCCGGGGAAAAAAAAAAATATGGGGACCAGCACCAGAAATTTCAATAAACCAAAAGGGTGAAGGGGGGGTTTAACCAACTGTGCCTGGGGGTACCAAACACCCCCAAAACCCTGCTTTTGTGTATACAGAAGGGGCCCCCACCCCGCTGTTGGGTAAAACAGAAAATGGGTTTCCCCCCCCCTCTGTGTGATATACAGGGAAATGGGGGGCCCCACCCTGCTGTGTGATAACAAACCGGGGGCCCCCCCCCTGCAGGGGATATAAGAACCGGGGGCCCCCCACCCCGCCCGTTTAAACCCCACAAACCGGGGGCCCCCCCACCCTGCTGTTTTATATACAGAACTGGGGCCCCCCCCCCCCCTGCTTTTTTGATATACGAACTTGGTCCCCCCCCCCCTTCTGGTTTTGATATACAGAAAACCCGGGGCCCCCCCCGGGGCAGTGTGAAATACAGAAAACCCGGGGCCCCCCCCTGCTGTGTGATAACAGAACTGGGGGCCCCCCCCCTGCTTGTGTGATATTTCCCGAATGGGGGCCCCCCCCCTGCTGTGTATAAAACAGGGAAAGGGGGGCCCCCCCCACCCCCCTGGTGATATACAAACTTGGTTTTCCCCCCCCCTTTCTGTGTGATATACAGAAAACCGGGGGGCCCCCGGGCCCGCAATGTGTTTTTACAGAACCGGGGCCCCCACCCTGCTGTGTGACACACAGAACCGGGGCCCCCCCCCCCTGCGTGTTTATATACAGAAAATGGGGCCCCCCCCCCTGCTGTGTGAAAATACAGAAAACCCGGGGGGCCCCCACCCTTTCTGGTGATATACGACTTGGTCCCCCGCCTGTTTTGTGATATACAGAAACCGGGGCCCCGGCCCGCAGTTGATTTTTCAGAAAACCCGGGGCCCCCCCCCCCCTTTGTTTTTGACAAAACAGAACCGGGGCCCCCCCCCTGCTGTGTGACAATTAAAAAACCGGGGCCCCCCCCCGCTGTGTGATATTCAGAACGGGGCCCCCACCCTTGTTTTTGATATACAGAACCGGGGCCCCGGCCCTGCAGTGTTGGTATTTTTAAACAGAAAAGGGGGCCCCCCCCCTTTCTGGGACACACAGAACCGGGGCCCCCCAACCCCGCGTGTGACACAAAAGAACCGGGGGCCCCCCCCCCTGCGTGTGAATAAAGAACCGGGCCCCCACCGTGCTGTGTGGGGATACAGAAAATTTGGGGGCCCCCCCCCTGCTGTTTTGTATACAGAACCGGGCCCCCCCCTGCTTTTGTTATTTCAGAACCGGGGTCCAAACCTGCTGTGTGATATAACCCGAACTGGGGGGCCCCCCCCCTTCTTTGTGATATAAAAAACTGGGGGGGGCCCCACCCGGGTGTTTTTGACATACAGGGAAATGGGGCCCCCCCTGCTTGTGAAATTCAGGAAACCCGGGGGCCCCCCCCCCTGGGTGTTGTTTTACAGGGAAATGGGGCCCCCCCCCCCTGCTGTGTGATATACAGAAAGGGGGCCCCCCCCGTGGGTGTGTGACATTAAAAACCCGGGGCCCCCACCCTGCTGTGTGATATACAGAACTGGGGCCCCCACCCTGCTGTGTGATATACAGAACTGGGGCCCCCCCCCCGTGCTGGGGTGAAAATATATAAACCGGGCCCCCACCGGCTGTTTTGGGCATAAAAGAACCCGGGCCCCCCCCCCTCTGTGTGTTTTACAGAACTGGGGCCCCCCCCCCCCTGTGTGATATACAGAACCGGGGCCCCCCCCGTTTTGGTGATATCAAAAATGGGGCCCCCCCCCGCTTTGATTTTCAAAAACCGGGGGCCCCCCCCAAAAGGGCTCGCTAGGTATTTATTGGGGGACAACCCCCGAACAATCCTGCCTGTGCCCCGAGTCTGATCGTGGGTTGTGGCACTGCTAGTGCGCAGCTCGCGACTCCTGCTGAAAATTTGAATCCTCTAAACACACAGTCAGACCTTTATTCATGCAGGGAGGCAGGGGGAGAGCGACTGCCCCATTCCGGTTTTAGCGGGAGGGGGGGGCCCCTGTCATCCCTGTGGCTCTGACTGTCAGGATTTTCCTGTGCGTACCACGCGAGCATGGGGACCGGGCAGCCAGGAAGCATGAGTGGGGAGCTGCGCCCCTGCTGTGCTCCCGGGTCCCGCAACTACTCACCTTTGGGAGGCAACGCAGCAGACACAATCATCATCATCCCAGGTCCCCAGGGGGTCTAAAGTGAGTGAGTAGTCACTGTACAGCCCTTGCTAGATGTATAAAAGGGCACTGCCATAATTTTCAAAAATGGAATTGTACTTAATGTATATATGTGTGTGTGTATATATGTGTTTTTGTAGATAGTTGTTATAGTTTGTGTATATGTGTATATATATGTGTATGAATTTATGTAGTTATAATATTTTTTGTGTTCATGTTTTGTGTATATATATTTATATATATATTATATATATTTTTATAAAAAAATATTTGATTTGTGTATATGTGTATTTATATGTGTTGCTGAAATTGTGTGTACATGTGTATGGGGAATGTGTATGTACTGTATTATGTGTTTTTGTGTATAAAACCCCCATATCCACAATATTGCCCCTTTGCCACAAAATTAAACCGCCTGTTGTGTCCTTTACACATGTAACTACGCCCGATGATGAATTGTATCTGAATATCATTTTTTATACCCGTCCATTCGGGCAGGTTTTCGTAGTTTTTAGCCGCTGGCCCCGAAAAGGTAGTTCACTGTTAATTTCGGGGTGCGTTTTGTGGTGTTTTGCCCCTTTTAAAAGCTCTCTATAAGAGCTATAATTACCATGTCGTCTTCTCCGCGTACAAACCCATGGTATTGTACGCTGGGGGAGAGAAGTGACCCCCCCCCCGATAGAAGCCGCAGTTCTTGGGGGGTGAAAAATGCCGAGTAACCCCGCCTACTGAGCAAAACTTAAAAAAAAAGGGGCCCCGAGCCCCGGGTGTTTTGGGGCCCTAGCAAACCCCGGCCCCCACCCGCTGTGTGAATACAAACCCTGCCCTGGGGGCCCCCCGGTATATAACCCGCAGTCCCCTGTAACCCCACAATAAACGGGATAAATCTCTGAATGAGATAAAGTTGTGATGTCACAGCAGTCCTGTGTAACCCTTAAAACCCCTTTTCAAGATGCCACAGTGATGGGCCCCTCTATTTTTAGCGAACCCCTTTCCGGTCGCCCCTTTGTCCGGGTCTTTGTGTTCGCTGGTCCCCGGATTCGGTAGCGCCCCCCCCGCCTGCGCCGGTCGCCCTGTGTGATCTGTGGTCTCTGTGGCTGCCACTGTTCGCTTCTCCCCGGATTCGGTGGCGCCTCCCCCGCCAGCGCCGGTCGCCCCGTGCGATCTGCGGTCTTTGTGAGTGTTCGCTGTTCCTCGGATTCGGTAGCGCCTCCCCCGCCCGCCGCCCCTTGTGATCTGCGGTCTTTGTGAGTCTTCGCTGTTCCCTGGATTCGGAGTCGCCTCCCCCGCCCGCGCCGGTCGCCCCGTGTGATCTGCGGTCTTTGTGGCTGTGAGTCTTCGCTGTTCCCCGGATTCGGTAGCGCCTCCCCCGCCTGCGCCGGTCGCCCCGTGTGATCTGCGGTCTTTGTGGCTGTGAGTCTTCGCTGTTCCCCGGATTCGGAGGCGCCTCCCCCGCCTGCGTCGGTCTCCCTGTGTGATCTGCGGTCTTTGTGAGTCTTCGCTGTTCCCTGGATTCGGAGGCGCCTCCCCCGCCCGCGCCGGTCGCCCCGGGTGATCTGCGGTCTTTGTGACTGTGATCTTTCGCTGTTCCCCAATTCGGTGGCCCTCCCCCGCCCCCCGGGTCGCCCGTGTGATCTGCGGTCTTTGTGGTTGGTTTTGTTTCCCGGATTCGGGGGCGCCCCCCCCCCCCCCGCCTGGCCGGTCGCCCCGTGTGATCTGTGGTCTTTGTGGCTGAGTCTTCGCTTTCCCGGATTGGGTGCGCCTGCCCGCTGCCCCGGGTCGCCCCGTGTGATCTGCGGTCTTTGTGAGTCTTCGCTGTTCCCCCGATTCGGAGGCGCCCCCCCGCCTGCGCCGGTCGCCCCTGTGTGATCTGGGTCTTGTGGCTGACTTTCGCTTTCCCCGGATTCGTGGCGCCCCCCCCGCTGCCCCCGGTCCCCCCCGTGGATTTTGCGGTCTTTGTGTGTGTTTCGCTTTCCCGGATTCGGTAGCGCCTCCCCCCCCCCCGGCCGGGCCCCTTGTGATCTGTGGTCTTTGTTTTGTGAGTCTTCGCTTTCCCGGATTCGGAGGCGCCTCCCCCGCCCGCGCCGGTCGCCCCGTGTGATCTGCGGTCTTTGGGGTTATCCGCTTTCCCCGGATTCGGTAGCCGCCTCCCCCGCCTGCGCCGGGCCCGTGTGATCTGTGGTCTTTGTGGCTGTGAGTCTTCGCTGTTCCCTGGATTCGGAGGCGCCTCCCCCGCCTGCGCCGGTCGCCCCGTGTGATCTGCGGTCTTTGTGTTCGCTGTTCCCCGGATTCGGTGGCGCCTCCCCCCCGCGCCGGTCGCCCTGTGTGATCTGCGTTCTTTGTGGATGTGAGTCTTCGCTGTTCCCCGGATTCGGTAGCGCCTCCCCCCGCCTGCGCCGGTCTCCCCGTTTTGATCTGCAGTCTTTGTGGCTGTGAGTCTTCGCTGTTCCCCGGATTCGGTAGCGCCTCCCCCCGCGCCGGTCGCCCCGTGTGATCTGTTTGGTTCCTTTTTGTAGTGGTTGCCTTGGCGCTCGGGCTGTTCCCTGTCCCCGGTTCGGTGGCGCCTCCCCCGCCCGCCCGGTCGCCCCTGTGATCTGCGGTCTTTGTGGCTTTTGATTCTTCGCGGTTCCCGGATTGGGAGGCCCTCCCCCGCCGGCGCCGGCCGCCCGGTGGATCTGGGGTCCTTTGGTTTTCGCTGTTCCCGGATTCGGTGCGCCCTCCCCCGCCTGCGCCGGTCGCCCCTGTGATCTGCGTCTTTGTGAGTTTCGCTGTTCCCGGGATTCGGTGCGCGCCTCCCCGCCCCCGTCCCCCCGTGTGATCTGCATTCTTTGTGGCTGTGAGTCTTCGCTGTTCCCCGGATTCGGTAGCGCCTCCCCCCGCGCCGGTCGCCCCGTGTGATCTGTGGTCTTTGTGAGTGTTCGCTGTTCCCCAGATTCGGAGGCGCCTCCCCCGCCTGCGTCGGTCCCCGTGTGATCTGCGGTCTTTGTGGCTGTGAGTCTTCGCTGTTCCCCAGATTCGGTGGCGCCTCCCCCGCCTGCGCCGGTCGCCCCGTGTGATCTGCGGTCCTTGTGAGTCTTCGCGTTTCCCAGATTCGGTGCCCTCCCCCCCGCCCCGGCGCCCCGTGATCTGCGGTCTTTGTCTTCGCTGTTCCCCGGATTCGGTAGCGCCCCCCCCTGCCCGCGCCCTTTCCTTACCGCTGCTTTTGTTTTCTGCTAGCTATTTAATTGTAATTAAGCTCCTGCTGTCGATGAGGGAGCGCGAGCACAAGGAAAACAATATCCGTTTGCGCGGCGAGATAAAAGCGAATGGTGCGTCCCTCCTCATTGCATTATCGCAGCGTGTGTGTTATTTAGGGACAGGAGACCAACTGTGATCAGGGGAATTAGGAGATGTGGGCAGCCAGGCTGACAGTCCCAATCTGACTGCAACCAGCGCGGGGTCCTAATGCCTAAGGTCACAGCGCGCGCCGCTTATTTGACGCTAGATCCTGATCCGTGAAGGGGGCACGAGCTGCAGCCCCCGGGCTCCGCTTGATACATTGTCTCACTTGTGTCGCAGTCATTCTTTGTTGTCATTGGAAATGTATCTACAAAGTATCAGACAGAGAAACACATTGACTGCGACCGTCCGCCAGCACCGAGCAGCAGGGATGGGGGTGATGTCTGCCGAGGAGACCAAGATTGGGAACCAACTGACAATTTGGCAATGAAGCAACTGATTGACGCCCAGTAAATTCTGGACCCACCCCCCCCCCCCCCCGCCCATTACCTGTTGCACCATATTAGTGGGCTCCTTTTTTCTTAAATTTGATCAGAGCCCCTGCAAATACTGTCCTGATGCTGCCCCTCTAAATCATCAGTGCAGAGTGGGGTCACATGACACTGCAGTTCTGATATCTAGGAGTCCAGGGGGCGGGGCTTTATACTTCTCACCCCCCATTTTGTTTGGGCATCTGAGACGGGACATGTCCTGGTAATCACTTTCCACTAGACTATTACAATTTATATCAATGTGACACTGAAGGTCAGATGACACTGCAGTTCCGAATTCTAGGAGACCTGTTGCTCAGGCGTCCAGGGGGCGGGGCTTTATACTTCTCATTCCTCTAATTTTGCTTGGGCATTGGAGGAGGAACATGTCACGGTAATCACTGTGCATTAAACTATTACAATTTATATCAATGTGACACCAGTAAGTCCCAGTACAGGGGTCACATGACACTACAGTTCTGATATCTAGGAGTCCAGGGGGCAGGGCTTTATGCTTCTCATTTCCCCCATTTTGTTTGGACATCTGAGGCAGGACATGTCCTGGTAATCACTTTGCATTAGACTATTACAATTTATATAAATGTGACACCAATAAGTCCCAGTACAGGGGTCATATGACACTGCAGTTCTAATATCCTGGAGTCCAGGGGGCGGGGCTCTATACTTCTCATTCCCTCATTTTGTCTGGACCCCTGAGACAAAACATGTCCTGGTAATCACTTTCCATTAGACTATTACAATTTCATCAATGTGACACCAATAGGTCCCGGTGTGGAGGTCAGATGACACTGCAGTTCCATTTTCTATGAGACCTGTTTATCAGGAGTCCAGAGGGCGGGGCTTTATACTTCTCATTCCTCTAATTTTGCTTGGGCATTGGAGAAGGAACATGTCACGGTAATCACTTTGCATTAAACTATTACAATTTATATAAATGTGACACCAGTAAGTCCCAGTACAGGGGTCACATGACACTGCAGTTCTGATTCTAGGAGTCTAGTTTCTAAAGAGTCCAAAGAGCAGGACTCTATACTTTTTACTCCTCCTTTGCTTGGGCATCAGAGAGGGAATGTGCCCTGATGATCTCTACAGGATGACTATTACAATTTCTATGAAAGTGACACTGATAGGTCCCAGTGTGGGGTAACATGACACTACAGTTCTGATTTCTAGAAGTCCTGTTCCTCAGGAGTCCAGGGGGTGGGGCTTTATACATCTTTTTATTTCCATTTTGCTTGGGCATTGGAGAGGGAACTTGTCCTGGTAACAGCTTTCCATTAAAATTTTACAATTTACATGACTGACACTGAAAGGATCCAGTATGGAGATCACATGACACTGCAGTTCCGATTCTAAGAGTCCTGTATCTAAGGAGTCCAGAGGGTGGGGCTCTAAACTTTTTTCTCTTATTTTGTTTGGGCATCAGATAGGGAATGTGCCCTGATGATCGCTACATGATGGCTATTACAATTTCTATGAAAAAGTGACCCTGATAGGTCCCAGTGTGGGGTCATATGACACTGCAGTTCTCATTTCTAGGAGTCCTGTTTTAGGAGTCCAGGGGGCGGGGCTCTATGCTTCCTATTTCCATTTTCCTTGGGCATTGGAGAGGGAACATATCCTGGTAATCACTTTCCATTAGATTATTACAATTTACATAAAGTGACACCAGTAGGTCCCAGTATAGGGGCCATATGACACCTGCAGTTTTGATATCTTGGAGTCCAGGGGGTGGGGCTTTATACTTCTCTTTCCCCCATTTTGTTTGGGCATCTGGGAGGGGAAATGTCCTGGTAATCCCTTTCCATTAGACGATTACAATTTATATCAATGTGACACTGCAGTTCTGATTCTAGGAGTCCTGTTGTTCAAGAGTCCAGGGGGTGGGGCTCTATACTCATTTTAATTTTCCTTGAGCATCGGAGAGGGAATATGTCTTGGTAATTGTTTTCCCTTAAATTATTACAATTTATATGACGTGACACCAGTAGGTTCCACATAAATGGCTCCTGCTGTCTATCAGGTCAGAGCCTGGGCATGTTATATAGATGGTAGTATTACGGCCGCCATGTTTAGAGCCCTGACGATCTCGTAATGCCACTTTAGTACATAATAACCTTTCATCGTCCGTAGTACGAGGACGACGCCTGCGCCGCTATCTCTCTCCGCGCTGCGCCGTCCCTCTGTAACCGTGGAAGCTGATTAGCCCATATACAACTGGCCCCAGGGAAATGGTTATTCCGCCTTCTTAATGGGAACATAAACAAGAATTTAATATTAAAAAGCTAAATCTGCCTCCCTGCCAGAGATAGGCGCGAAAAAGCAGATTTACGCCGGCTCGGAGCGACTTCCCAGGACTCTGACACAACAAATCTATGAATGTCCCCAAAAACAGCATCAGCTGCAGATAAGATACTGAAAAGTCTATTCATCAGCTTCAAATTATCTGTTTCTAGGAAAGCTGGGTGACCTCCAGTAAAGCTGCCAATGGAGCTTTAAGGGATTGTCCACTTCATTCTAAACCCCTCCAGCAGTAGCGGTTTTCAGACCTTTGCTTTTCGTTCTTTCCTTCCCGCCTTACAAGAGCCTTTTAGTTCAGGCTCTTGTAAGCCTGAACTAAAAGGGACGAGATTAACTTTTTACTGGTGCCATGAAACCTACCATAGAATGTAATGGAACCCCCCCCCCACCCCCCACCCACAAAAAAACAAAAAAAAAAAAATTCTATGTTGGGTAGAACGGAATAAAAAAAAAATGCACTCCCGCCATTTTTATAGGCGTTCACTTTTATGCAATTAAAAGTTCAGAAGAAATTACGTTACCCCTTTTATATTCCAATTTTTGGGGGAATGCAAAATGACCACCCCCTCCCCCCCAAATAAATCACAATTTTAGCGTTAGGGAATTGCAGTGCAGATTTTGCTTCTATGAATGATGTTATATTTTAGACTTCAGACTTTATCGATTGTGGTGATGCCAATTAAGGGCAATTTTTTTTAGTTGTAAAATGGCAAAAGGAGAGGATTTAAAAACTTTTTGATATTTTTTTCTAATAGTTTACATAAACATTAATTCCTCCTATGGACTTGAACATGTGATCGCCTGTACTGTATACTGTGGTATACAGGATCAATACAACATGTCCTGTACTGCTCTTACATGTATTAGTGAGGTGCATGCAGTGATTGGTGGTCTATAGCGCCTCTCTACAGTTCAGTGCAGTACTACTTGTCCTGTACTGCTCTTACATGTATTAGTGAGGTGCATGCAGTGATTGGTGGTCTATAGCGGCTCTACAGTATAGTGCGGTACTACATGTCCTGTACTGCTCTTACATGTATTAGTGAGGTGCATGCAGTGATTGGTGGTCTATGGGCTCCTCATCTACAGTACAGTGCGGTACTACATGTCCTTTAACTGCTCTTTCATGTATTATTGAGATGAGGCAGTGATTGGTGGTCTATAGCGCCTCTCTACGTACAGTGCGGAAATTACATGTCCTTTACTGCTCTTACATGTATTAGTGAGGTGCATGCAATGATTGGTGGTCTATATTGTCTCTCTACAGTACAGTGCGGTACTACATGTCCTATACTGCTCTTACATGTATTAGTGAGGTGCATGCAGTGACTGGTGGTCTATAGCTCCTCTTACAGTACAGTGTGGTACTCATGTCCTGTACTGCTCTTACATGTATTAGTGAGGTGCATGCAGTGATTGCTGGTCTATAGCACCTCCCTACATTTACAGTGCGGTATACATTTTCCTGTACTGCTCTTACATGTATTAGTGAGGTGATGCAGTGATTGGTGGTCTATAGCTCCTCTCTACAGTACAGTGCGTACTACATGTCCTGTATGCTCTTACATGTATTAGTGAGGTGCATGCAGTGATTGGTGGTCTATAGCGGCTCTACAGTATAGAGCGGTACTACATGTCCTGTACTGCTCTTACATGTATTAGTGAGGTGCATGCAGTGATTGGTGGTCTATAGCTACTCTCTACAGTACAGTGCGGTACTACATGTCCTTTACTGCTCTTACATGTATTATTGAGATGAAGGCAGTGATTGGTGGTCTATAGTCCTCTCAAACGGGTACAGTGTGGTACAAACATGTCCTGTACTGCTCTTACATGTATTAGTGGGGTTTGCATGCAGTGATTGTGGTCTATAGCACCTCCCTACAGTACAGTGCGGTACTACATGTCCTGTACTGCTCCTTACATGTATTAGTGGGGTTTGCATGCAGTGATTGGTGGTCTATAGCGGCCTCCCCACAATACGTGTGGTACTACATGTCCTGTACTGCTCTTACTTTTTTAGAGAGGTGCATGCAGTGATTGGCAGTCTATAGCACCTCTCTACAGAAACAGTGCGGTACTACATGTCCTGTACTGCTCTTACATGTATTAGTGAGGTGCATGCAGTGATTGGTGGTCTATAGCATCTCTCTACAGTACAGTGCAGTACTACATGTCCTCAGGGCCATCTTAACAGCACTATGGGCCCCTGGGCAGAGAGGTGCACTGGGCCTGGCCCCCTCCAAAAAAAAAAAAAAAAAAAAACACTACACAAAGAAACAAATATAAACATTACCAGCGCCGGTCACCATTACATGACAGAGACTTTAGCACTGATGGAATATAATAGCAAAATAACCCCTGACATCAGGGACTCACCGGAGACGTCCTATCTGATCAGTCGTTCTCTGAATCGTTCTTTTTCCCTTTTCCTCTCCTTCCGTCCAGACCGACATGATGACTTGTCCCGGCCGCAGCTCGTCCCTGCAGAATGTAAGGCACAAACATCTTAGAATCCTCACTTTATCAGCACTTCACCACCTATTCCTAACTCTGTTATGGGCGCCCCACATCTAGTAAGTAGGTATTTAATGCTGCCCACCATTAAGTAGGTAGGTTTTACATGCCCATGTAGGTAGATATGCTGTCCCTGTAGGTAGGTTTATTTGCCCCCCCGTAGAGTGTAGGGAGGCAGGGCCATAATTAGGGCAGGGCAGGGCAGTATATTGGTAGGCAGGGCAGTATATAGGTGGTAGGCAGGGCAGTATATAGGTGGTAGGCAGGGCAGTATATAGGTGGCAGGCAGGGCAGTACATAGGTGGCAGGGCAGTATATTGGTGGCAGGGGCAGTATATTGGTGGCAGGGGCAGTATATAGGTGGCAGGGCAGTATATTGGTGGCAGGGGCAGTATATTGGTGGCAGGGGCAGTATATAGGTGGCAGGGGCAGTATATAGGTGGCAGGGGCCGTATATTGGTGGCAGGGGCAGTATATAGGTGGCAGGGGCAGTATAATGGTGGCAGGGGCAGTATATAAGTGGCAGGGGCAGTATATAGGTGGCAGGGGCAGTATATTGGTGGCAGGGGCAGTTTTTGGGGGGAGGGGCAGTATATTGGTGGCAGGGCAGTATATTGGTGGCAGGGGCAGTATTTGGTGGCAGGGCAGTATATTGGTGGCGGGGCAGTATATTGGTGGCAGGGGCAGTATATAGGTGGCAGGGCGTATATTTGGTGGCAGGGGCCGTATAAATTTGGGGGCAGGGGCAGTATATAGGTGGCAGGGGCAGTATAATGGTGGCAGGGGCAGTATATAAGTGGCAGGGGCAGTATATAGGTGGCAGGGGCAGTATATAGGTGGCAGGGGCAGTATATTGGTGGCAGGGGCAGTATATTGGTGGCAGGGGCCGTATATAGGTGGCAGGGGCCGTATATTGGTGGCAGGGGCAGTATATAGGTGGCAGGGGCAGTATATAGGTGGCAGGGGCCGTATATTGGTGGCAGGGGCAGTATATAGGTGGCAGGGGCAGTATATTGGTGGCAGGGCAGTTTATTGGTGGGAGGGGCAGTATATTGGTGGCAGGGGCAGTAAATAGGTGGCAGGGCAGTATATTGGTGGCAGGGGCAGTATATTGGTGGCAGGGGCATTATATTGGTGGCAGGGGCAGTATATAGGTGGCAGGGGGATTTTATTGGGCAGGGGAGTATATTGGTGGCAGGGGCAGTACATAGGTGGCAGGGCAGTATATTGGTTGGATGGGCAGTATATTGGTGGCAGGGGGAGTTATTGTTTTGGCAGGGGCAGTAGTTTAAAAATAAATAAAATGTACTCACCTGATTTCCTTCCTCTTCTCCACGTCCGTCCGGAGCGGGTGGCCGCTGGCAGCAGAGTGCAGGGCCGCGGTGCGGGCGCGCGATGAGATCCTCACATCGCGCGCCTGCCCCGCGGCCTCCTGGGAGCTGAACAGACCGGATCAGTAGATCCCAGTGTTCAGCCTCGGCGACTTGCACCCGCGCAGAGCAGGCAGCGGCCGTGATGGCTGCATGGCTGGGTCTGTGACCCGGCCATGCAGCCGTGTGATGAGGGGGCCACAGAGCGGCGCCGGTACTCGGGGCCCGCCCGGGAGAACCTCACTCCCCCGGCGATGCTCCGAGCCGGCGCTGCGGCCCGAATCCCGGCTGCCCCCGGGCAAAGCCTGGCTGTCCTCCACTGGGCAGGGTAGGCGGTGCCCGGGAGGGCCCCCTGAGATCGTGGGGCCCCGGGCAGTGGCCTACCTGGCCCAATGGAAGAGACGTCCCTGCATGTCCTGTACTGCTCTTATATGTATTAGTGAGGTGCATGCAGTGATTGGTGGTCTATAGCCTCTCTACAGTACAGTGCTGTACTACATGTCCTGTACTGCTGTTACATGTATTAGTGAGGTGCATGCAGTGATTGGTGATCTACAGCACCTCTCTACAGTACAGTGCGGTACTACATGTCCTGTGCTGCTCTTACATATATTAGTGAGGTGCATGCAGTGATTGGTGGTCTATAGCGCCTCTCTACAGTACAGTGGGGGTACTACATTCCTTACGGCTCCTACATTTTATTAGTGAGGTGCTGCAGTGATTGGTGGTCTATAGCACCTCTCTACAGTACAGTGTGGTACTACATGTCCTGTACTGCTCTTACATGTATTAGTGAGGTGCATGCAGTGATTGGTGGTCTATAGCGCCTCTCTACAGTACAGTGCGGTACTACATGTCCTGTACGGCTCTTACATGTATTAGTGAGGTGCATGCAGTGATTGGTGGTCTCAAGCTTGAGACGCCGAGCTCATGAACTGTCATCTACACCTGTGATAGATGAATCATGGAACGCGGCTACTCGCTGTGTATTGGAGCTAATAGGCTTGCTGCTGACTGCCGTGACTTTTGTCAGCTTAAATGTTGCCCATTACCCATATGCATCTGAGATAGTGTCTCTGAATTTCTATGGCCCATCGCAAGGCACGCTGTGTTAAAAGGATGTATTTCTAAGTCTCTTAAGTTTTATGAACATCAGTTTTGCACTTTAAATATTATGTGGATTGAACCTTTATGAATGGAAAGGGATCCAGTTGTGATGAATAAAATAAGTTGATCTTAAAGAAGATATTTGAAATGGCTACTTTCTATCTAAATTGAGTTTTGTCCAGGTGGGGTCCTGGAAGTGCAGGTGGGGAATCCCCGTATATTTAGTGCTATTCATTGAAAGTGTATGGTTTGGTCTAGGGCCTCTCTAAGTCCCCAGGTGGTACAACACCCTGTACTGCTCTTTATGTTTTTTGGGGGGTGCATGCAGGATTGGCAGTCTATAGCGCCTCTCTACGTACAGTGTGGTTACATTTTCCGTACTGTCTTATATTTTTTAGTGAGGTCAGAGGTTGGGGGTCAAGCACCTCTCTAAGTACAGTGGGTACTACTGTCGTATGCTTTTAAATATTTGTGAGGTGTGCGGTTTGGGGTTAACCCCTCTTTAAGTACAGTGGGTACTAGGGGCCTGTATTGCTCTTAAAAGTAAGTGAGGTGCTGCAGTGTTGGGGTCTATAGCGCCTCCTAAGTCAGTGCGGAAACTCAGTCCTGTATCTCTTACATGTTTTATGAGGGCAGGCAGTGATTGGTGGTTATAGCTTTTCTCACAGTCTTTGCTTCTACATGTCGTAGTCTTCTTGTATTGTGGGTGCATGCCGTGATTGGAGGCCTTGGGCCCTCTTACGTCAATGGGGGTACTACTGTCCTGAAATGCTCTTACTGTATTAGTGGGGTGCATGCAAAATTTTGGGGGTTATGCATCTTCACGTAACGTACAGTGGGGTTACATGTCCTGTATTGCTTTACATTTTTTAGTGGGGGTCTTGCAGTGTTTGGGGGGTTATACCCCTCCTTTTCGACAGTGGGTACTACATTCCTGTATTTCTTACTGTATTAGTGAGGGAATGCAGTGTTTGGTGGTTATGCGCCCCAAAAGTACAGTGCGGTAAACATGCCCTGAAACTGCTTTTCATGTTTAGTGAGGTGCATCCCGTGTTTGGGTGGTGTATACGCCTTCTACATACAGTGCGGCATACATGTCCTTACGCTCTTACATGTTTTGGGGTGCATGCGTGATTGGGGGGTCTATAGCGCCTCTTACAGTACATGCGACACTAATGTCCTGCACTGCTCTTACTGTAAGGGGTGAGCTTTTTTTGGGGGTTATAGCATTCTCAATTACAGTGCGGAAAAAAATGTTGTACTGTCTTAAAAGTATTAGGGGGGTGATGAGTGATTGGCGGTCTTTGCTCCTCTCTACGTACAGTGGGGGTACTAATGTCCTGTCTGCTTTACATGTATTAGTGAGATCATCAGGATTGGGGGTTTTAAAGCTCCTCTCTACAGTCGTACTACTGTCCTGTACTGTTTACTTTTTCCCGGGTTAGGGTTTTTTGGCACCAGGTGGGGCCCTTTTTTGGGGTCCATTTTTAAAAAAGTCCATGCCCCCAGCACTCCTGTGTTATATGGAAGTGATTTCCAGCCTCCAGCTGCTCCTCCTGATATTCTATGGACGGACGCGCTGGATCTGGATCAGTATCTGCTGTTTTTTCTGTAATCTCCATGTTGCGTTATGTTGGGGACATTTTGGAGCTTTGAAACCAATTCCCAGTTTTCTATAGAGATATGACTAGAACATACAATGTTGGTCCCAGAACCAATTAACATTGTATGTAGAGGGATCACTGTACAACACTAGGTCCCTGATCCATACGACACTGGTTCAACTAAACTTGTGAAAAAATTCAGGCTTGGAATAACGTGAGCCCTAATTTTATCTCTAACCCCTTCTCCTTTTTTAAAATAATTTTAGGGGGTTTTAAGGGGTTTAAAAAAATTTTTTTTGTGGTGGCCCCAGATGCTCTCTCCTCCAGTCTGACGTCACTTCTGTGACACTTGGCTAGAAGGGACTTTACACCGAGAGTGCAGCAGAACCAGAAGCGAAATTGGACCAGAAGGGACTCCACATTGGGAGTGCAGCAGAACCAGAAGAGACATTGGACCAGAAGGGACTCCGCGTTGGGAGTGCAGCAGAACCAGAAGCGACATTGGACCAGAAGGGACTTTACACCGAGAGTGCAGCAGAACCAGAAGCGAAATTGGACCAGAAGGGGGTCCCCTTGGGAGTGCGCAAACCCGAACGAAATTGGGGCCAGAAGGGGGCTCCGCTTTTTTTGGGAGTGGGAGCAGAACCCGAAGAACACGGGCCGGAAATGAATCTACCACCAGAGCGGCGCAGAAGTATTGGATCAGAAGGGACTAAGCACCGGGAATGCAGCAGAATAGTAGGTTAACCTGTAAATCACCTTATCCTAATTTTAATTTAGAGTTGGGGTTGATTTTAGTTATTGACTAATTTTTTTCTGTTTTGGTGATTTTTTTTTCAAAAAATTTGATTCTGGGCCCCCCAAATTAAATTTAGATTTAAATTTTACACAAACCCGGGGTTTAAAAGGGAGTTTGGAGTGGGGGCTGTTTAAAAAATGCTCTGCTAGGCAGGAGTCTGGATGGGTTGTTCTCCATCGTCTCCATCAGCCCTGCGGACATTGGGTCGAGCCACTGTCGCTCCATTCTAAGTCCTGCTCAGCATGTTCCAAGTGATCTATAAGGGTCCCCAGCATCAGAATTTTTTTTTAACTTGGGTAATGGTGTTTGTAGAAAACCCCCTTCAATTCAGGGATTCCCAAAAAAATGACTGTGTTCCAAACAACCGTAACACACATGTCCACAAGTTGTAGGTGATACTACAGCTCAGCCCCATTCACTTCAATAGAACTAGGATGCAATACCAGATACAACCACTAGCCAGCTGTGGCGCTGTTTCAAGAAGAAACGTTTCACATCTTTGGTAAATATGTATGTAAAAGAGAGGACTTCTTACCGTTGACTGTTAAGGTGATCTCCCTCTCGCCAGCACCCACTCGAGGTACAACCGCTCGGCAAACGTATTTCCCAGCATCCTCTTGCCGCACATTTTTTAGTGTCAAGTAGTTGTCATTACTCAGGACCTAAAGGAAACACACAAAATATATCAGAACAATCAGAGAAAACCTTGCTCTCGTTATGTGATGTTCGCTGTGGTTTCACGGCTTCCTTTTTTCTCCTCCATTCTCTATGTGACAAAATCTGTGCAATCAAAATGTGGGACTTCCCTGTTATTAAAAAGAAATGTTTATTTGGTTCATTGTAAACTTAAAATCATTTTATGAAACATCCTCCCTCCACCCAAAATAAAATTGTCGATATTGTGCAGTTTCTATTCTGACCACTAGATGTCAGAATAGCAGACACTATGGAAAAGCAAATAAAATCATCTCACTTTATGACCTGCTGTAAAGTTCCCCGGCAAAAGATCTCAGAGATAGGCCAGTGGCAGAAAACAAAATGCCGGGTTATCAGATTATTGGTGATGTGAGTTGAACATAATAATTACCTTAATCAGGGACTGGAGGTAGTTAAAGATGTTAGATTATTGGATTATATTTGGGATTATTGGATGGTCTGGTGCAATCCTGTATCATGGGGAATGCACATTTGCTTTGGAAATTTCCCGCAGGTAAAATTCTGCAACAGAACGGGCGACTTTTGGTGTGGAAATAACCCAACTGTATTAAAGGGGTTGTCTCACTACATTGATCCATTTTACCTCAGTTCTGTTTTCTTGGTTTCATTTTGAATTCAGGGGCATGTTTACTGGGTTTTACTGACCATTACTGGCCTGCAGTGATGAGCTGCTGAGGACACCAGGTCTGTAGCTATAGTGACCAGCGCCTGCAGCCAATGAGGCAAGATCAAACAGGTCTGTAGCTATAGCAACCAGCGCCTGCAGCCAATGAGGCGAGATCAAACAGGTCTGTAGTTATTGCGACCAGTATTGGCAGCCTATCAGGAGAGATTGAACAGGTCTGTAGCTATAGCAACCAGTACTGGCAGCCTATCAGGAGAGATCAAACAGGTCTGTAGCTATAGCGACCTGAGGAGCTGATGCAGCCCATAGAGGGGATATCTAGGAATAGGTAGGACACTGTTAATGGACACATATTGCAAAGTGACTTATTTTTGCAAGATCTTTAACATAAAAAGCAGCAATCCCTGTAGTGAGACAACCCCTTTAAGTGCACTAAAATCTGCAATAGAAAATATGCAGCAGAGGTCAATTCACATGGAGGAAATTTCCACTTTGTGGCCTTGAGATTTGCACATTGGCTGGTATTGGAATGTGTTGCATTCCAAATGCGCATGGAAAATCCGCAACAAATCCATCCCATGTGCGTTCACCCTTAGGTTGGGCTCACACGTCTTTTCTCGGTGCAATGCAGGTATCCATCGGGGTATCGGTAATAAAAGGTACCGCAACAGATACCTCGACATAGCCGTGTCCGGCCCAAAGACATCAATAGAACAAACATAGCCCTATCTGGACTATTGTGTCCCGGAGGCAAATAGAGCAAATGTCTATGAGCTGCCGCGGTTACGTCGCGGTATCCGATACCTCTTTTTTTCCCTATCTGCAATTTACCGAAAAAGCGCAGCATGAACCCAGCCGTCCCCTGCTAATCTGAAATAAGCTCCTAGAGCATCAAAGCGTCCGTAGAGTTTCCGGATTATCAGACGCCTGATTAGAAGAATCCCGTTGCTGTTCTCCAATTTGCCTGGGCTCTGGTGACACAAAGTAACGCCGGCCTCAGCAGTTGTAGGGGACAGCTCCCACCTCCCGTCTCTGTGTTTGTAATTCTAGACTATCTGCTCTTGTTCTTTCTTACTTGAAGGTTGTAGAATATTTTAAAATAGAAAAAAAAAAAAATGTAAAATGAAATTCCGCCTTTCATGGGACGGCGCCCGGACTGCAAAGCACAAAGTCACAGATTGGTTTTTTAACTTCAGAAATAAATGTCAAAGCTTCGGCCGCGGTTCTGCTCCGGCTGGAAAGGTTCAGGCTGTGAATCGGCTGGAGGCGAGAGCCGGGTCCTGTCTTTATGAGACTGACGGACGGCGTGAAGTTATTAAACAATGGCGCGGGCGGCCACGATCTGACACGACTCCTGCAGGTTACAGTGTTACAGTGTTACAGTGTTTTCTTTCTAAGGAACAGCACAAAGGCTCAGTGGTTAGCACAGTGCAGCATGGTGGCTCAGTGGTTAGCACAGTGCAGCATGGTGGCTCAGTGGTAAGCATAGTGCAGCACAGTGGTTCAGTGGTTAATATAGTGCAGCACCATGGGTCAGGGGTTAGTAAAGTGCTCAGCATGGTGCAAGACGGTGGCTCAGTGATTAGCTTAGTGCGACACGGTGGCTCACTGGTTAGCATAGTGGCTCAGAGGTTAGCTTAGTGCAGCACGATGGCTCAGTAGTTAGCACAGTGCAGCACAGTAGCTCAGTGGTTAGCACAGTGCAGCATGGGGGGCTGATTGGTTATCACAGTGCTGCACGGTGGCTCAGTGGTCAGCACAGTGCAGCACAGTGGCTCAGTGATTAGCATAGTGCAGCGTGGTGGCTCAGTGATTAGCATAGTGCAGCACAGTGGCTCAGTGGTTAATATAGTGCAGCACCATCGGTCAGGGGTTAGTAAAGTGCTCAGCATGGTGCGACACGGTGGCTCAGTGATTAGCTTAGTGCGACACGGTGGCTCACTGGTTAGCATAGTGCAGCATGGTGGCTCAGTGGTTAGCACAGTGCAGCATGATGGCTCAGTGGTTAGCACAGTGCAGCACAGTAGCTCAGTGGTTAGCACAGTGCAGCACGGGGGCTGATTGGTTAGCACAGTGCAGCACAGTGGCTCAGTGGTTAGCACAGTGCAGTACGATGGCTCAGTGGTTAGCACAGTGCAGCACAGTAGCTCAGTGGTTAGCACAGTGCAGCATGGGGGCTGATTGGTTATCACAGTGCAGTACAGTGGCTCAGTGGTTAGCACAGTGCAGTACGATGGCTCAGTGGTTAGTACAGTGTAGGACAGTAGCTCAGTGGTTAGTACACTGCAGCATGGGGGCTGATTGGTTAGCACAGTGCAGTACAGTGGCTCAGTGGTTATCACAGTACAGCACGATGGCTCAGTGGTTAGCACAATGAAGCACAGTAGCTCAGTGGTTAGCACAGTGCAGCACAGTAGCTCAGTGGTTATCACAGTGCAGAACAGTCGCTAAGTGGTTAGTACAGTGCAGCGTGGTGGCTCAGTGGTAAGCATAGTGCAGCATGGTGGCTCAGAGGTTAGTATAGTGCAGCATGGTGGCTCAGTGGTAAGCATAGTGCAGCATGGTGGCTCAGAGGTTAGCACAGTGCAGTACGATGGCTCAGTGGTTAGCACAGTGCAGCACAGTGGCTGAGTGGTTCGTACAGTGCAGCACAGGGGCTCAGTGGTTAGTACAGAGCGGCATGGTGGCTCAGTGGTGAGCACTGTTGCCTTTAACTCCCACCAAGGAAAGCATCTACAATGAGTTTGTATTTTCTCTTAAGGCCACATGTATAAAAACTGTCTTGGTCTAAAACTCACTTTGCTGCCCATAGCAACCAATCAGCGCCCCTTTCATTGCATATAGCGCTCTGGCAAAATGAGAGGGGAGCTCTGATTGGTTGCTTTGGGCTCTGAGTGGTTGCTATGGGCTCTGATTGGTTGCTATGGGCTCTGATTGGTTGCTATGGGCAGCAAAGTGAGTTTTAGACCTAGACAGTTTTCATACATGTGGCCCTATGTGTCTCTGTAGGTTTCCTCCACGCTCCAATAACATCTTGATAGGTTAATCTGGAAATTAGACTGTGAGCCCCAATGAGGACAAGGAGCCATGTGACTGATGCCAATCTCTGTACAGCGCTGCGGTATATAACGGTGCTATAGAAATGAATAGAACAAATGAATACTGCTCCGCCTTTGGGAGTCCGACCCGCTTGGATCATCTCCAGGTAGTGCCGGGCTGGGAGCACAGGAGAAAAGGTGGATTTCTTACTTTTTTATTTCATACTTTGTGTTTCAATCCACTTAATGTTTAAGAACTCTGATTGCTGTCTGTGAATGGAAATACTCTTCCTCACCTGTGGAGCCCATTCCGAAGAGCAGTCATCATTTACATGAGCCCAGGGAAACCTGTACAGGTCTAGGGCCGGGTTCACACGGGCGTCTTACGTGCCAAAATAGACAAGGAAAACCGTAAATGTAAAGTGCCCCATTGGCTTAGATTGGAGCACACGTCATTGCTGCACATGGGGAGGTAAGTTTTTTGTGTGTGAGGAGTTAGGAGTTGTCACGTGTATTCAGCGCAGACGATGGATTAGCCCTGATACGTGGGGCTCGTCTGCGTCCTTAAAATGCAGTGAAATCCATGTGGGAAAAACAAATAAAATGCGCAGTATAAATCTGAGGTTGGGATCCCTGGGATTTCTGCCTCATATTCACACAGTGGATTTTTCACAGAGAAAAACCTACGCCATGTGCATCTAGCTAAATACTTCTCTGACAGGTGCACGGTTCGTTACAGTGTGCCAACGCCGGGGGTGCCAATAGGGCAGTACGGGCAGTACTCCTGTCAGGGGCCCTAATCAAAAAGGGGCCCACTGATATGTTAAAAAATAGGAACTAGTAATGAGTGGGGGCCCCATTGGATTTGGCTGCATGGGGCCCTGAAACAGTTAATAGATGACTGATGGCAGCTCTGGTCAGTGTTCTCCTGTAGGGCACCCTGCATTCATATCCGTCAATAAGCATCAATATGCACTGAAAGCAATTGAAGGTGTTGAAAAGATTTATTTCCATAACTCTCATTAAAGGGGTTTTGCCACGATGTAATGTTGACGCGGGATCCTCCAAAATGGGTATTTAATCACTTTTCTAAATATATGTGATTACAAAAAGTGAAGCCTCTGAGAGCTAGAGCATTGCTCAGTCCCCCTTAGTTTCCTGAAAGTTTACATTAGATACGACCAGGACACTGACAGGAGCTGATCTGGCCGCGCTTGCGTGTTTGCACTTCTTATCTGATGACAGGGAACATGAAGACACTTGCAAGGGGCTTGGGAGAAAGTGCAGTGTATGAGGCTTTCGGCTGTATAGACAATCCACTGGTTGTAATGTTATTATTTGAGTAAACATTGCAGACGCTCCCTTCTTTCTCGCTCTCTGCTCCTCTCTGCTCAGCCCCCTCCCTCTCACCACTGCAGCCTTCATGATTTGTTTATCTTTTCTCCTGAGCCAGATAAGAGGTAAGCAATTCACTTCGTGGCAAAACCCCTTTAAGTGAAGTGGGTTCTGCAGCTCCCATGATGTAATATGGCTGAGAAGGGCAAGGGTTTGGGGCCGACATGGTAGCAGTTCTTAAATATTTGGTACTTACCACACCAGAACCGCGCTTCATCCACACGATGGTGAGCGAGGGGTTACCGATCCATGCACAATGGAAGGTGGCTTCTGATCCGAGGTCCACGACTACGGATTCAGGTTCTGTGGTCATCCGAGGCCCAACTGTAGTGGAGAGAGGTACAAGAGTTAGCCCAGCGCCAGGACACATTACCCCCTGCCAGCGAGGGTCCGAGGTGATTGTGAAGTCCGTGGCATCGCTGCCGCATCACACGCACCTGTGCTTGGTGCTGACCCGCTGTATATCAGCACAATGTAACATCTAAATAGAGAGTAAATCCGGAAGAAGACCTCAATCACCAGGAGGATTGGGATCTTCCTCCGGATTTACTCTCTATTTACATTGATAAAATACTGTACACAGTTATACAAAGTACAATGCATCATGGGAGTTGTAGTCCACTCTTTAGAGCCTTGTAATAACAATGAATGTGTTAAGTATGTGCAGCTTCTCCTGTATACTTCAATATTCCCATTTACGGAGTTATATTACACCATGTCCTACACCTCCAGAGCTGTGCTCACACTTCTGCAGACTCCATGGCGACATGTATGATTTTTGGAGTCTATTTTTAATGCGCATAACAGTAGTGTAGAATGCGCCTGAATCTATGAACCTGCGGATCAGAAATCAGGCGCATTCTAGCGCAAAAACGATAATTCTGGCTCAGGTAAACCACTTTAAAAGTAGTTTACCTGAGCCAGAAGTGTCGCTTTGTAGCTAGAAAGCGCTAAATCTATGACCCACAGTAGAACAGCTTAATAGATTCAGGCGCATTCTACACTACCAGTATGTGCAAACAAATGGCGCTGGGTACAAAAAAATCATACATGTTCTCCATAAAGTGTTCTACCTGTTCCAGCAGTAATGCATCTGGATTTGCCGCACTGAAGCTCTAAATGTGCAGCTTCGTACGGTTGTAGTGCAACGCCTC
This sequence comes from Phyllomedusa bahiana, assembly GCA_025379985.1. Taxonomy (NCBI): domain Eukaryota; kingdom Metazoa; phylum Chordata; class Amphibia; order Anura; family Hylidae; genus Phyllomedusa; species Phyllomedusa bahiana. The sequence goes on from JAODAL010018227.1 coordinate 52,694, forward strand.
CCGCACGCTCCTCTATCTCAGGCGCATTACAAAGTGCCGCCGGCGCTCTGTAAAGTGACTGATACTGGAGTGCGGGAGATGTAAAAATATAGCGAATTGGCGCAGCCCCGTTCATACATGTCCCCCTCCCCTATGTGTGTCAAAAGCCCAATTCTCACTGTAACGGTCCACAATGCATTCTTTGCTTTTAAATGGAAACCTGCAGTTTTGGTTGTGACTGGAGTAGAAGAACTGAAAAGTGCTCTCATATGAGGCGGAAATGCAGCAGATTTTTTTTTGCAGCAGAAAGTCCTCAGCCTTTCTGGAAGGTAAATCCACAACAAATCATGCAGATTATGTAAATGTGATTAAAATCTGCACTTGTATATATTTTGCTGCAGATCTTCAACCTTGTAGATTTTGGGAAAAATTCACAATAAATCCGCAACATAAATGATAATGAAAAAAACTTTGCCACCACTGTAACCCGCAGAGTGTTTTCTCCATATCCACCTTGTGGGTCCGGAGCCTCCGTCCAAAGGAGTCGAATCCGGGGTAAATCCACAACCAAATCTGCGCCCAAAGATTTTCGGGTGCAGATTTTATTCTGGGTCCTTCATAGGAAACCCGCAGCAGAGCCAACCAGCCTGAACGTGCTCTATGGATATGGTCAATCCTAAAAATCCAATGTGTTTTCCTCAGCAGAAATCCGAGGCGACACCTTTGAGGATTTTTAGGCTATGTTCACACGGCTTATTGCGGAAGATGGATGTATAAAGCAAAAAAAACAAAAAACATACCCGGCACCCGGTTCTAGGATAAAAACCTTCTCTCGAGGACGAGGGTATTAATTAAAAAGGTTATTTATTCTTTAAAAGAAAATTCAGTGAGCAAAGGGTGTTAAGCCTTTTCACTCTAAAAGACTCTAAAGTAACGCGTTTCGCGCTGAGACACAGCGCTTCATCAGACACGAGTGATGCAATACGCCGGGTGTATTGGAACCATGCACTGATCAGCGCGTAAATCCAAAGCAGGGAAGGGGGGGGGGGGGGCAGCCGGGGAGCCGGCCCCAGAGACATGCATTGTCATAGGCGCGTATTCGCCGCTAACAATTGACATGTCATTTCTACCCCCGCGCATACAATACGACCATATTGTGCGCGCGGGGAGGACGACACGTAATCCATAGCTCTCTATGAGAGCTATGAATTACTGTAATTGTGGCGCGCATTTCGCCGCATATATGCGCCGAAATACGCGCACAAAGACGCCGTGTGAACATACCCTTACTCTGCACAGATGGTTTTGGTGTGTACGGAACTAACACGCGCCATTTCTCTTCGGGATTTGAGGAGGATCTGCTCAGGAGAGTGAACGTGACCTTTCTTCTTTTTTTTTTTTTTCGGCAAAAGAGACTTTAAATCCAAAATATGAGATGACGTGGAAAGTCTCCCAGTGTGAAGTACAGCTCGGACTGACGAATGGGCGTCAGATCATATCAGGATTTTAACGAGGAATCCAACGCAAAATCCACTTTAAATTCCTCGCTAAAATCCGTCATGTGAACAAACCCTATGAGTGAGGTTAATTTTTAAGGTTAATTTTAATTCTTAGGAATTTGACACAGATTCCGCCTCAGATTCCACCTCCATTCGTTTGATGGCCCCGGCCGCGTTACCGTTCACACTATCCTGATTTCCGTAGCGTGAATTTCAAATTTCAAGTCCATGGTGCGGAGGAAACAAAGCACATGTCTATTCTTTGACGAGGATCCTCCACGGATTCTGCTCCAACAGGACGGACGCGGATTAGCCCAATTGGAATGAGGATAACCCGCGTCCAAATCAAAGGCGGATATGACCTCTGTAAAGTGAAAATCCTGCTTCTGCCTATGGAAACACGTTGCATTTTTCTGTTACGAATAGTCCGAGGTGTAAACATATCCTAAAACTTGCAAGTGAGTGATAAAGTGTCTGGAAGTGGTGATGGGGGGGGGGTAAAAGGGGAGACTCTTACAATAGACGTCCACTGTTCTGCTGAGGTTGGTGCTGCCCAGGGCATTGGTGACCTCACACGATACCGGTTCTGAGAAGTAGGAGTAATCGACCACCGTCTCGTACGTTTCCTCCGTCACCTCCTTCAGCAGTTGTCCACCTTTCGCCCACCTAAAAAGCAACAATAGATGATATCAGAATCTTGATACTTTTCTACTAATACAATCTGCAACAATGTATTGTAAGTGTCTTAAAGGGCCAGAGTCCCAGTTTCTGAAAATGAAGTAGAATGAAAAGTTCTGCACCCTTCAGATATACATTGTTTTCCAAACCCTCACCTCTCCATTACCTCTGTTACCTGTCAGCAAATAAGCACCATTACAGTTTACATGTAAAAAAAATCCACCTTGACCTAATCCTGGTTAAACAGCGGCTGGGCGCGTTCAAAATACAATTTTCTGGGCATAGGCATAACTTAAAGCTTAAAGGGGTTGTCTCACTACATTGATTCCTCTCACCTCAGTCCTGTTTTGTTGGTTTCATTTCGAATTCAGGGGCGTGTTTACTGGCTTCCACTAGGCTGCAGTAGAAGCCAGGTCTATAGCTATAGCAACCAGTGCTGGCAGTCTATCAGGAGAGATTGAACAGGTCTGTAGCTATAGCAACCAGTGCTGACAGCCTATCAGGAGAGATTGAACAGGTCTGTAGCTATAGCAACCAGTGCTGACAGCCTATTATGAGAGAATGAACAGGTCTGTAGCTATAGCAACCAGTGCTGACAGGCTATCAGGATAGATCAAACAGATCTGTAGCTATAGCAACCAGTGCTGGCAGCCAATCAGGAGAGATTGAACAGGTCTGTAGCTATAGCAACCAGTGCTGGCAGCCTATCAGGAGAGATGGAACAGGTCTGCAGCTATAGCAACCAGTGCTGGCAGCCAATCAGGAGAGATCGAACAGGTCTGTAGCTATAGCAACCAGTGCTGGCAGCCTATCAGAAGAGATGGAACAAGTTTGTAGCTATAGCGACCTGAGGAGCTGATGCAGCCCATGCAAGAGGGGATATCTAGGAATAGATAGGACACTGGTAATGGACATATATTGCAACATAAAAAGCAGCAATCATTGTAGTGAGACAAACCCTTTAATGCAAAAAGTGCTAAGGGGGTCCCCAGCTTCTCTTTGTTATTAACATTACTGGTAGCAACTGCACCTGCTACAGTTAGGCCACTGTTTCTGGGACAGAATGAATGCAGTCACAAATATCCAGGGTCAATGGTTTCCCCCCATATAGGACTTAACCACCATCACGGGGTGCACCACTCGATTGGAGCCGCTCACCAGCTGGGGGATAATAGAAGGAAGGAGAACATTCGGAGGAGAAGCAATCGCAGCCATCGATAGGGGCAATTACATCCGTACATTCCGAGCTGGCGCCTCCATTAGCTGCTCATGTTGTTCGATATTAGCTCAGAACATTGAGTCTTTAATGTCCGCACATTACAACATTCATTAGCCACGTGGCTACCGGGCACAATGCAGGAAATGAAGGCGCATTTATTATCCATTAGGAATGTGGAGCCCGAAACATCGCAGTCAGTGAAGCTGGGGCCCGATACACTATACACTGTGATGAGGTCATGTATATAGCACCAACATATGCTGCGGCTTGGTCACACACCAGTCACTGCAAGTCTCACTGTGGGGCAGTATCATTTCCATGTTACGTATACAGGGCCATATAAGCAGCATTATGGGTCCTGGGCATAGTCCTGCCCAAATACATGACTCCACATGAGGCCGTTCCTCTAACCACCCCCAAGCAAACCAATATCATCAAGCCACCTATGTCAGGTCACCCCTCTGACGTCTTGCAGTCAGCCTACAGCCTACAAGACTTATTGGCAGGGCAGGGAGCTGACTGCTCCCTGCTCCACCATAGTTTTGTACTATTTGCATGTCCTCAGAACACACAAACAGTAAACTGAGCAATGCTAAACCCGGGGTCCAGGGCATATTTGGGGGATTTCTGGGACATAATTTATCCACCTGGGGCTCCTTTCATTATGGGGACCCTGGACAACTGTCTATCCCAATGGATAACATGGCCCTGCATATATCAATACCTACTAGAGTCAATTGCCTATGGGTACAGCTCCATGAAGATGTGACCCAACGTAAAGCCAAGGTCAAGTACTAGGGGGCTATTCACTGCACCTGAGCTGCCTGCACAGTGTTTATCTGACTGGCCCTAGAGAGGCAATAATTATGGGACAGGTGCAAGGGGCGCCTCGATCACCCTCCGCGCTAGTTTTCAGGGTTATGAGACCCCAATGCTGCACAATGGTTATAAAGAAGAAAATAAACAAATTATAAACCAAAATATCTCAAAATATTGGCCAGCGCGGCGCGGGTTAACGTTTCCCCCAGCCGTCCAAGGCGAGGCGTGCTGTCGTATAATTAGCACTCTTGTTAATGGCGATTAGCACTTCGCAGCTCCTCTCATAATGTTTAATTAAGACATCTGCATGTTGAGATGTTAAACTGTGAGCACCTCTTCTTTTCTTTTGAAGGTGCTGCACAAGGAAAACCAATGAAAGTTACATAAAAACATGTTTTGGGCAAATAATATAGAATAGCAGCTGCGAATCCGATGTGGAGCAGCAGAGGCGGCTGAGGGAGGGTTGTCCCCTGCCTCCCTGGGGTCCTCATACTTGTAGTTAGGTCAGGAGATTCATTTTTTGCCCTTAGATTTGAAGCTAGTTATCTTATAAGAGAGTGTGCACACAGCGTGTTAATGGAGCGTACTTCGCCGCGTAACTGCACCAAAATACGCCCTGCAAATACGGTAAAATCTTTTACGACGTCCAGCACTCATCGAGCGTTGTGTAAAATAATCTGGACGGCGACGATGATTTTACAGTCGTAGTTCTTATGTAATGTACGTCCGTAAAAAGAAGTGACGCGCCAAGAAATAGAGAACTATACGAGGCAGAGAGCTGCCTTATGTGGAAAGTACGTGCTGGCCAGTGGATACTTTCAACAGTGCTGCTGAAGGCGCATAGCGGAGTGTCCACCATAATAACACCCTCTAAGACTCTTGGATGTGAGGCTCCTTATCCTGCTGCTCCTTATACAGACACTACTTATTTTTTGACCCAGCCCTTTATTTGGGCTCCTGACTTTGGCCCTCAGCTCCGAGGCTCTTCCGTCCGAAGATGTTAGGCTCCTTATTGTACCAGCCCTTATACAGAGCCTCCATCCACTTGGCCCTCAGCTCATGTCTTCTTTTTTGGCTTCCAAATTCTTGGTCCTTGGATATGAGGCTTCCTAAACTCAGGCACTTAGGTATAGTACTGTGGCTTTCCTGTATACTGGTGGGAACTAGTTTTGATCCAATCTGCAATTTTTTTTACTAAGCAACTGCCCTCCATGTGGATGGGTGTGTGAGCAATGGTTCATCAAGGAGCTGTCCCTGTGCAGTTTCTCCCATGTGGCACTGGGGCTTATATTGCCTCCTACTGGGAATGATTTGTGTCCACACTGTGAACATGACCGTGTCCTAAGTAAATAATGGTCCATTTTTCTCCATAAACTCAGCCCTTAGCTTTAACGTTCTTTATTCTTTGGCTTCTTACACCAGGTCCTCTGATGTGAAGCTCATTATTCTTCTACTTTATTCCCCAGACTTCGCTCATTTTTTCTACTCTTACTCTTTGGTTTCTCACCCCCGACCCTCAGCTCTGAGGTTCTCACTCTTTGGTGTCTCACCCCCGACCCTCAGCTCTGAGGTTCTCACTCTTTGGTTTCACACCCCCGACCCTCAGCTCTGAGTTTCTCACTCTTTGGTTTCTCACCCCCGACGCTCAGCTCTGAGGTTCTCACTCTTTGGTTTCTCACCCCCGGCCCTCAGCTCTGAGATTCTCACTCTTTGGCTTCTCACCCCCGGCCCTCAGCTCTGAGGTTCTCACTCTTTGGCTTCTCACCCCCGCCCCTCAGCTCTGAAGTTCTTACTCTTTGGCTTCTCACCCCCGACCCTCAGCTCTGAGGTTCTTACCCCTTTGGTTTCTCACCCCCGACCCTCAGCTTGAGTTTCTCACTCTTTGGCTTCTCACCCCCGACCCTCAGCTTTGAGGTTCATGCTCTTTGGTTTCTCACCCCCGACCCTCAGCTCTGAGGTTCTTACTCTTTGGTTCTCCACCCCGGCCCTCAGTCTGAGGTTTCTACTCTTTGGCTTCTCCCCCCGGCCCTCAGCTCTGAGGTTCTTACTTTTTGGCTTCTCACCCCAGCCCTCAGCTCTGGTTCTTCACTCTTGGTTTCTCACCCCCGACCCTCAGCTCTGAGGTTCTTACTCTTTGGTTTCTCACCCCCGACCCTCAGCTCTGAGGTTCTCACTCTTTGGTTTCTCAGGTTTCTCACCCCCGACCTTAGGCTCTGAGGTTCTCACTCTTTGGTTTCTCACCCCCGACCTACAGCTCTGAGGTTCTTACTCTTTGGTTTCTCACCCCTGACCTTCAGTTCTGAGGGTCTTACTCTTTGGCTTCTCACCCCCAGTCCTCAGCTCTGAAGTTCTCACTCTTTGGCTTCTCACCCCCGACCTTCAGCTCTGAGGTTCTTACACTTTGGTTTCTCACCCCCGGCCCTCAGCTCTGAGGTTCTCACTCTTTGGTTTCTCACCCCCGACCTTCAGCTCTGAAGTTCTTCACTCTTTGGCTTCTCACCCCCGACCTTCAGCTCTGAGGTGCTTACTCTTTGGTTTCTCACCCCCGGCCCTCAGCTCTGAGGTTCTTGCTGTTTGGTTTCTCACCCCCGACCCTCAGCTCTGAGGTTCTCACTCTTTGGTTTCTCACCCCGGCCCTCAGCTCTGAGGTTCTTACTCTTTGGCTTCTCACCCCCAGTCCTCAGCTCTGAGGTTCTTACTCTTTGGTTTCTCACCCCCGACCCTCAGCTCTGAGGTTCTCACTCTTTGGCTTCTCACCCCCGGTCCTCAGCTCTGAGGTTCTTACTCTTTGGCTTCTCACCCCCGCCCGTCCGCTCTGAGGTTCTCACTCTTTGGCTTCTCACCCCCGCCCCTCAGCTCTGAGGTTCTCACTCTTTGGTTTCTCACCCCCGGCCCTCAGCTCTGAGGTTCTCACTCTTTGGTTTCTCACCCCCGACCCTCAGCTCTGAGGTTCTTACTCTTTGGCTTCTCACCCCCAGCCCTCAGCTCTGAGGTTCTTACTCTTTGGCTACTCACCCCCGGACCCTCAGCTCTGAGGTTCTTAGTCTTTGGTTTCCCTCACCCCCAGCCCTAAGCTTGAGGTTCTCACTCTTTGGCTTCTCACCCCTGGCCCTCAGCTTCTGAGGGTTCTTACTCTTTGAAAACCCTCAGAGTTTGAGGCTGGGTGAGCACCAAACGTAAGACCTCAAAGCTGAAGGCAGGGGGTAAGAAGCCAAAGAGTGAGAACCTCAGAGCTGAGGGCCGGGGGTGATAAGCCACTCTTTGGCTTCTTACCCCCGGCCCTCAGCTTTGAGGTTCTTACTGTTTGGTGTCTCACCCCCAGCCCTCAGCTCTGAGGTACTTTTTTGCTTCTCACCCCCGACCCTCAGCTCTGAGGTTCTTCTTCTTTGCCTTCTCACCCCCAATCCTCAGCTCAAAGGCTTTTTACTCTTTGGCTTCTCACCCCCAGCCCTCAGCTTCAAGATGTTAACACATTGGGGCAGATTTATCAAAAAAGTTGCCCCAGAATTCGGGCTCCATTTGCGCCAGAAACCAGCTTTTCGCCACATTTACCATGTGTTTTAGACCGTTTCAGACGCTTCTGCGGCTCGTACAACAAAAGGGCCGTGGCCTCGTAAATAGGACGTAGTTTCGTGGGAAAGGGGCGTGGTTTAAATGCGACCTAAAAAAAGCGCCCAGATTTGGTCGAAGTTTCTGGTGTGAAAGTGCGCCAACTTAATTGTGGTACAAACTTAGACTACACAGTTCTAACCTGCGCCAGATTTATCAAGGCTATGATAAATGTGGCGCATTATAAAACTGTCTAGTCTAACTTTACACTGTCTAAAAGTAAGACACTATTGATAAATCTGCCCCAATGTATTTTGGTGTATACTTCAGCCCGTAATTTGCGCCAAAATACTCTTCAAACAAACAATGTTCACATATAGCACTCATTTAGATGACGATGATTTTAGTCTTGTATTTTTAGGTGGGTACTGTACACGTTGTAAAAAAATTGCCATGTTAATTCTTTGTGGCTTTACATGTCGATAAATATGAAAGTATAGGAGGCCTTGGGCCATTGCGCGCCGCTTTTGCCTTGTAATTTTGCACTTGCAAGTGCTTCATTTCAGCGTGTAAATGAAAGCGTTATGCGGCGCACAAATGTAAGTGCTGCAAATACGAAGTGTGAACTTACCCTTACTCTTTGGCTCCATACTCTTGGCCCTTAGCTCTAGAGCAGGCATCCTCAAACTGCGGCCCTCCAGCTGTTGGGAAACTACAAATCCCATCATGCATTTATATAATCTATAACAGTGGGAATGATGGGAGTTGTAGTTTCCCAACAGCTGGAGAGCCGCAGTTTGAGGATGCCTGGTCTAGGGCTTCTTACTATTTGGCTTCTTAGCAGTGTTGGACTGGGGTGCCTAGAGCCCACAGGTGGAGTTGATTCTAGAGGCCCACCAGTTGAGTTGTGTATGGGCCCACCGGTGGAGTTTATTTTAGGGGCCCACCCTAGAGCTACTATAAATGATTATACACACCTTCTATAATCTATCTCCTTTTTGCCTCTGTTTCTCTGCTTTTTGTAGTTAAAAAATAGCTTCAGGTCTACCATATTCAGGGGCCCACCAGGGGTTTGCCCTATTCCCCTGTGGGCCAGTCCAAGCTTGCTTCTTAGGATAAATTCTCACGCTGTATTTGCACTGCGTACATTTGAGCGCCGCATTTACACATTGAAATTACGTGCATAATTTCAACATTAAAACAGCATGCAATAGCCCGAGGCAGATTTCTGCCTCCAATACCTTTGCATTTCGCGCCATGTAGGAGTTGACCTGCCAATTCTTTTATGGTGCATACAGAACGCTCCGAAAAATACGCGACTAAAATCATCATGGTCTGGATGACGACCATGATTTTACACTGCACTCCATGACTGCTGTACAAGGACATTGTTTGAAGTGTGTTTTGGCGCCTACTTCACCTGGAGCCCACGCCACAATGCATCGTGTGAACATCCCCTTACACCCGGCCCTCAGCACTGAGGCTCCTTATCCTGCGGCTCCGGGAGATTATTAATTTGTTTGACCAGGAGCCATTTTTCTTCTTCTACAAACACCATCCATAATAAATGAAGGCGGATTGCTTGCCATTAATTACTTCTAAAAATATTGTTGTTTTGACCTCGAGCTGCCTCCAGTGCACATGATATAATGAACACGTCTTGAAGAATGTCTCGCCGCTGCTGCGATCCGCGCCTCGTGCCGCTTATGACAACTGAAAGCGCAAATGAACGATAAGACGCACGAAAAGTAACAAAGTCTGACGTGAAATTAATTGCATTGAGGACCGAGCGCCCGTCCTGGCCGAGGCCGGACGTCATTTATAACAGCGCGGCGCGCGCAGATCGACGACACAGGTGCTGAGGCCTCCCTCAACATCACTCATCCTCATACAGCGCTGTCCGGGTCAACCATCTGTTCCCTAATAGCAAGAAGAACACCAAAGCCACGTCCTAGAGGTCACCTCCAGACTGTTTGTGTCACCATACATTCACAGCGCACACACCCACAGTGACCCCCTAATTACCCACCAAGGTGACATGATTAAAGGGGTTGTCTCACTACATTGATTCCTCTCACCTCAGTCCTGTTTTCTTGGTTTAATTTTTAATTAAGGTTAGTGTTTACTGGCTTCTACTAGGCTGCAGTATAAGCCAGGTCTGTAGCTATATCAACCAGTGATGGCAACCTATCAGGAGAGACTGAACAGGTCTGTAGTTATAGCAACCAGTGCTGGCAGCCTATCAGAAGAGACAGAGCAGGTCTGTAGCTATAGCGACCTGAGGAGCTGATGCAGCCCAAACAAGAGGGGATATCTAGTAATAGGTAGGACACTGTTAATGGACACATATTGCAGTGACTTGTTTTTGCAAGATATTTAACATAGAAAGCAGCGATCCTTGTAGCGAGACAACCCCTTTAACAACCAGCGACTTCACAACCCAGAAATTTATATGTCCCCCAGTATAGGTGATAGCGTCCCCAGTAAGTTATATGTCCCCCAGTGTAGGTAATAGGGTCCCCCAGTGGGTAGGTATATAGGTTATATGTCCCCTAGTAGGTAGGTTATAAGTTCCCCAGCAAGTATATAGGCAGGTTATAGGTCCCCCAGCGGGTATATAGGTACATTATAGGTCCCACAGTAGGTATATAGGCAGGTTATAGGTCCCCCAGCAGATATATTGACAGGTTATAGGTCTCCCAGCAGGTATATAGGCAGGTTATAGGTCCCCCAGTAGGTATATAGACAGGTTATAGGTCCCACAGCAGGTATATAGGCAGGTTATATATCCCCCAGCAGGTATATAGTGAGACAACCCCTTTAAAGCACTACTCTTCCCAAATCCATTTTATCCACATGACATGAGGCATCGGGTTCCACCAATTAAAGGGTGTACGGGCAGATGCCACACCTCGCAGGCGATGGACAGGTCAGTGATCGGGGACCCACGGTCACCTGCGACCTGCTTACAGGGGTTCTCCAGCAAAGAAAACACATTTTCAAATACCCATTTGTACGTTCTTAGAGAGGAATCCTCTGTTCAGCATCCTTATCTTTTGGGCAGAATAGAGGGGGGTTAGAAAGAGCGTCCTTTGCTCTGGAGGACCCGTTCTGTCCTGCTTTACACAGACAACCCACTGGTGTGAATGGGCACTGTGTAATGCCTAATTTCACCTCTGGTGGCGCTGTAGGAAAACTATACTGCCAGATTTTCCCACTAATTGCAACTTATTACTGAGTTCCCCAGTGGGAGGACACTTTGTAATCAACCTATTGTCAAAGGGCAGTTCTAATAATTCTAATAATTGTTCAAAGTGGAGAACTCCTTTAAGTAGGAGACCTGTTTTGCTTTTATACAAGACACTTCCTTTTTTTCCTATATTGTGAATATTTGGAAATACATTTTATTAATAATTCAGGGTTTTGAGTGTTTTAGGCAAAAGAATGGATTTTCCCTGATGAGATGGAGGACAGCGGGGCGCGGCCGCTCCTGACTCAGTCTTTGTGCCGGTTCCCATAACAACATGAGATGGCGAGGAGCACAGGGCACTTTCTACTCTCAGCATGTGAGAAGCAGGGGTCCCAGCGCCGTGGCCCCCGGATCCTCAAGCTTCTGAGGTTACAGAAACTTTACATGTAACACAACAGAGGAACAAGGCAACAATGTATCCGAGCTTCCCTTAAAGGGACAGTCATCACAAAATCATATCCTGCAGAAGAATAACTGCTGATTAATTGAGTGGTTACTGTGTTATCGGTAGTGTTACATAGGACTGCAGGTCACATCTACTACATTATCTGTACTCAGAGAGTTTCATAGTTTCATAGTTTGTAAGGCTAAAAAAAAAGACAAGTCGTCCATCTAGTTCAGCCTGTTGTGCTAAGGTGTTGATCCAGAGGAAGGCAAAAAACCCCAATGAGGTAGAAGCCAATTGTCCTCATTTTAGGGAAAAATTCCTCCTGACTCCAATCTGGCAATCAGAAAAATCCCTGGATCAATGACCCCTCTCCTGAAATCCCGGTCACTATAACTTTGTTATATTATTACGCTCCAGAAATGCATCCAAACCCTTTTTGAACTCGGTTATTGAATTCACCATGACAAGTCCCTCTGGCAGAGAATTCCACAGTCTCACTGCTCTTACAGTAAAGAATCCCTTTCTATGTTTATGTAGAAACTTTCGTTCCTCAAGACGTAGAGGACGCCCCCTTGTTCTAGATACAGTCCTGTGTATAAATAAATCTTGGGAGAGATCTCTATATTGACCTTTGATGTATTTAAACATATGTATTATGTCCCCCCGAAGCCTTCTTTTCTCTAAAACTAAAAAAACCCTAATCTTGCTAATCTTTCTGGGTACTGTAGTCCACCCAGTCCTTTTTATATTTTTGTTTGCCCGCCTTTGTACCTGTTCAAGCTCTACAATGTCTTTCCTGTGCACTGGTGCCCAAAACTGTACACAATATTCCATGTGTGGTCTAACCAGTGACTTGTATAATGGGAGAATAATGTTCTCATCATGTGCCATCTATGCCCCTTTTAATGCACCCCATGATCCTATTGCTTTGGCTGCTGCTGCCTGACACTGGCTGCTACAATTAAGTTTACTGTCCACCAGGATTCCCAAGTCCTTCTCCATGTCACTTTTTACCCAGTGTTTTTTCCATTTAACATGTAATCATGTAATGGATTTCTCTTCCCCATGTGCATAACCTTGCATTTATCAGTGTTAAACCTCATCTGCCATTTCCCTGCCCAGGCTTCCAACTTATCCAGATCCCTTTGTAATAAACATATTATCCTCTATTGTGTTGATTACTTTACAGAGCTTAGTATCGTCTGCAAAGATCGATATTCTACTGTGTATTCCCTGTGTAAGATCATTAATGAAAATGTTAGAGGATAGGGCCAAATACTGACCCTTGTGGTACCCCACTAGTAACAGGGATACAGACTGAGTATGAACCGTTAATTAATACCCTTTGATTTCTATCAGTGAGCAATTTGCTTACCCACTTGCACACATTTTCACCCAGTCCAAGCATAGACAATTTATTTACCAACCTTTTATGTGGCACCGTATCAAATGCTTTAGAAAAATCTAGATATATGACTTCCAGTGCCTCACCCCGATCCAGTCTAGCACTGACGTCCTCATAGAAGCTGATAAGATTAGTCTGACAGGACCGATCCTTCATGAACCCATGCTGGAACGGCGTTATACATTTATTTTCAGTGAGATACTCCAGGATAGCATCTCTGAGAAAACCTTCAAAAAATTTAAATACAACAGAGGTTAAGCTTACCGGCCTATAGTTTCCTGGATCCCTTTTTGACCCCATTTTGAATATTTGCACCACATTTGCTATTCGCCAAACCTTTGGGACATAACCCGGTATTAGAAAGTCCATAAATATTAAGAATAGGGGCCTATCTATGACATCACTTAAACTCTCTTAGGACACGTGGGTGTATGCCATCTGGACCTGGGGATTTGTCTATTTTAATCTTCCTAAGACGGAGCTGCACTTCTTCCTGGGTTAGACAAGAAACTTTTAAGTTGGAGTTTACCTCATCCCTCTGTTCAACAGGAAGGTCATCCTCCTCGATAAATACAGTGGTGGTGTAGTGTTACATAGGACTGCAGGTGACATCTGCTACATTATCTGTACTGAGAGAGTTATCACTGTGTTATCTGTGGTGTTACATAGGACTGCAGGTGACATCTGCTACATTATCTGTACTGAGAGAGTTATCACTGTGTTATCTGTGGTGTTACATAGGACTGCAGGTGACATCTACTACATTATCTGTACTCAGAGAGTTATCACTGTGTTATCTGTGGTGTTACATAGGACTGCAGGTGACATCTACTACATTATCTGTACTCAGAGAGATATCACTGTGTTATCTGTGGTGTTACATAGGACTGCAGCTGACATCCACTACATTATCTGTACTCAGAGAGTGATCACTGTGTTATCTGTGGTGTTACATAGGACTGCAGAGAACATATAAAACATTATCTGTACTAGGTTATCACGGTTTTATATGTGGTGTTACATAGGACTGCAGGTGACATCTACTACATTATCTGTACTCAGAGAACGGTGTCACCATAGCTGGTTGGCCTCATGCCCTCCCTCTGGCGTTACCATCTAGGGCAGGGTAATCACTACTTACATCTCCTGACTATTAGGGGATGTTGAAACAGCAATTTTTAGATGCGTGCATTATCTGAGTATAGATAATGGAGTAGAGGTCACCTGCAGTCCTATGTAACACCACAGATAACACAGTGATACCTCTCTGAGTACAGATAATAGAGTAGATGTCACCTGCAGTCCTATGTAACACCACATAAAACAGTGATAACTCTCTGAGTAAAGATAAAGTATTAGATGTCACATGCAGTCATATGTAACAGCACAGATAACACAGTGATCCCTCTCTGAGTACAGATAATGTAGTAGATGTCACCCGCAGTCCTATGTAACACCTCAGATAACACAGTGATAACTCTCTGAGTACACATAATGGAAGAGATGTCGCCTGCAGTCCTATGTAACACCAAGATAATGTAGTAGATGTCCCCTGCAGTCCTATGTAACACCACAGATAACACAGTGATAACTCTCTGAGTACAGATAATGTAGTAGATGTCACCTGCAGTCCTATGTAACACCACAGATAACACAGTGATCACTCTCTGAGTACAGATAATGTAGTAGATGTCACCTGCAGTCCTATGTAACACCACAGATAACACAGTGATCACTCTCTGAGTACAGACACATAACTCCAAAGTTTCCCTCTTTTGAGGAATGTTCCTCTTTTCGAATGGGATATAGACCTGCAGTAATTCCTGGCTCCGCTCTGTATATCAGACGACAACTTAAATCTTACTTCATCATTCTCTTCAATGTAAACCTCATAAATGTCTATTCCGATGATATTTATATTAATATGTTCATAAAAACTTATTTAAGAGCATCCCTCTGCATTCAAAATTGGATCCTTTACTGACGATTTGACCATCTTTAAAGTTGGGAGGTATGTGGGTAACATTAGGGATATCTGCAGTCCCATGTAACGTTACACACAACAGGTGATGACACTGTTACCAGTCGTGTTAGACGCCCGCTCTGCTGCGCCTGACCAGATTAGCTCTGCTACATGTGCGGCTCGTGTGGCTAACAATGACTGAGGCTGATGCATGGCGGGTGGAGAACGTTACCAGCTGTTACTCCCAAACCCCGCCGGCGGCGGCAGATATCAGAGCGAGGAGGTTCCCGGACGCACCTGACAGTCAATGAGGCCGATATCTGCTCTTTAATTAAATTACCGCTATCAGCCATTTTGGGGGGGGTCTCACCGAGGCCTCACGTGCGTCTGCTGATCAATGGATGCAACCCGGAGAAGCCAGATTAGCGGCTGAAATATTCGTTGTATATTGTATTTGTGTAATCAATGGTGCGCGCCGCTCCCTGCCCCCGCAATAGCGACTAGGACGCCTTCAATCCGCTTATTCGGCTCGGATTCGGGAATTGTAAGGAAGTCGCTGCTCGTTTTCTAAGCTTCATTTATTAAGTCCGTAAACAGGATTTAATGCCGACGGTGCAGACATGAGATGGACATTTGAGCTGTGAGATGACCCAGGGCGGCGACATTTGGCGCCTCAGGCACATAGGGCAAATTGGCAAAGGGTTGTCTTCTCTGACAAGTCACATTTTCTGCTTTATGGAACCTGCAGCCATTGCTGGAAGAACACAAGCTGGTGGTGGCAGTGTTATGGTCTGGAAAGTGTTTTTGTGCCAGTCCTTGGGTCGCTCATCCATGTGGATGGCGCCCTCATCCAATTTGGGTATGAATCCATCCTTGCGGATTACGTACACCCATACATGCGGATTATCTCTCTTGGGTCAGATGGGATCTTCCAATAAGACAATGTGACGTCACACGGATAGAAGTGTCCAACATTGATTATAAAAGCAAGACCAAGACTTCCAAGTCCTTCCCTGGCCCCATCATTCAATTGAGCATATGTGGAGTCCCTGTTTATTCTATGGATCCTCCAGCAGCTGTGGGGCTCCTGGATGGTGGTGTTGGCTCTCTGGACCCTCCAGCAGTTGTGGGGCCCCTGGATAGTGGTGTTGGCTCTATGGCTCCTCCAGCAGTTGTGGGGCCCCTTGGATGGTGGTGTTGGCCCTGTGGACCCTCCAGCAGCTGTGGGGCCCCTGGAAGGTGGTGTCGGCTCTATGGACCCTCCAGCAGCTGTGGAGCCTCTGGATGGTGGTGTTGGCTCTATGGCCCCTCCAGCAGCTGTGGAGCCCCTGGATGGTGGTGTTGGCTCTATGGGGTCTCTGATGGTGGAGTTGGCTCTATGGACCTCTAGCGCTGTGGGGCCCCTGGATGGTGGTGTCGGCTCTATGGACCCTCCAGCAGCTGTGGCCCCTGGATGGTGGTGTTGGCTCTATAGTCCCTCCAGCAGCTGTGGGACCCCTGGATGGTGGTGTTGGCTCTATGGACCCACCAGCAGCTCTGGGTGCATTCAGCATGGTGGGCCCCTGGATTGTGGTGTGGGCTGTATGGTGCCTCCTGCAGCTGTGGAGCCCCTGGATGGTGGTGTTGGCTCTATGGATTTCCCAGTAAATGTGGGTCTCTGGATGGTGGTGTTGGCTCTATGGCCCCTCCAGCAGCTGTGGGCCCCCTGGATGGTGGTGTTGGCTCTATGGATTACCAGGAACGGGTGGGTCTCTTGGATGGTGGTTGTTGGCTCTATGGCCCCTCCAGCAGCTGTGGGGCCCCTGGATGGTGGTGTTGGCTCTATGGACCCTCCAGCAGCTGTGGGTGCAGTCAGCATGTGGGGCCCCCTGGATGGTGGTGTTGGCTATATGGCTCCTCCACAGCTTTGGGGCCTCTGGATGTGTGGTGGCTCTATGGACCTCCATCAGCTGTGGGCCCTATGGAGGTGGTGTTGGCTCTATTGGATCCTCCAGCAGCTGTGGGGCCCCATGGATGTGGTGTTTGGCTCTATGGATCCTCCAGCAGCTGTGAAGCCCTGGATGGGGGTTTGTTGGCTCTATGGACCCTCCTGCAGCTGTGGAGCCCCTGGATGGTGGTGTTGGCTCTATGGAACCCTCCCTGCAGCTGTGGAGCCCCTGGATGGGGTGTTGGCTGTATGGTCCCCCCCAGCAGCTGTGGGGCCCCTGGATGGTGGTGTTGGCTCTATGGCCCCTCCAGCAGTTGTGGGGCCCCTGGATGGTGGTGTTGGCTCTATCGCCCCTTCAGCAGCTGTGGGGCCCCTGGATGGTGGTGTTGGCTCTGTGGCCCCTCCAGCAGCTGTGGGGCCTCTGGATGGTGGTTTTTGCTCTAGGGACCCCGCCAGCAGCTGTGGGAGCCCCTGGATGGTGGTGTTGGCTCTATCCCCCTCCCTCCAGCAGCTGTGGGCGCACCTGGATGGTGATGTTGGCTCTATGGACCCTCCAGCGGCTGTGGGGCCCCTGGACGGTGGTGTTGGCTCTCTGCACCTCCAGCAGCTGTGGGACCCTGGATGGTGGTGTTGGCTCTATGGACCCTCCAGCAGCTGTGGGGCCCTGGATGGTGGTGTTGGCTCTATGGACCCTCCAGCGGCTGTGGGGCCCCTGGATGGTGGTGTTGGCTCTATGGACCCTCCAGCAGCTGTGGGTGCAGTCACCATGTGGGGTCCCTGGATGGTGGTGTTGGCTCCATGGACCCTCCAGCAGCTGTGGGTGCAGTCATCATGTGTGGCCCCTCGATGGTGGTGTTGGCTCGATTGGCCCTGCAGCAGCTGTGGGAAGCAGTCAGTTCCAGATACCTGTGACAACCTACCAGGACCAACTTTTTGATGATTTTCTGGATGCAACAACTAAACAAGTGAAGATGGCCCAAGCAGTGGTGAATGTTGATGTCATCGCTGCGGAGCGACGCTGCACTGACTGCAGGGCTGTGATCTCCTCAGCGATTATGGAACGTTTTTTCTGACGATGAAGACTTTTCCTTTTCTTTTTTTTATTAATAAAACATATGTTACATAATGATAACAACAGCATTTCCCAGCCACAACAATTGGCATCGTCAGAGATCTGGAGGCGGCTGATCACATTCGTGCTGGGTACGTCAGACAGCCAGAAGCATTTAGAGCAACTGTAGATGCAGCCAAGGCCATCTTAGAAGCATTAGGAGTCCCTGGGTATAGCAGGGCAGTGGCCCCTGCCCAAATACATGACGTCCCACCAAACCATGCCTCTAACCACCCCCGTGCACACTCACATCATCACACTGCCAACTTCAGGCACCTCGCTGATGACGTCTTGGCAACTTGTGGCCTACAGGGAGTCGATAGCTCCCCGATCCACCATGGTTTTTAACTGTTTGCATGTCCTTAGACCACCCAAACCATAAATAAGCTGATTGTGGTTGGAATCAAACTAGACTTCACATGGAACAGTTTTCATGTGATGCTAATTTAAAATTTACTTTGCAAAAAAAAATTGTGTGTCACGGGGACATTGCCATGGTCGCATTGAATGAAATATTAAAGAGGTTGTGCCACTATTGACACTTATCACCTATCCACAGGATAGCCAGAATATTGCCAGGGGCAGAGCTCTACGCTACTCCATAACTGGCACCTTTGGGGTTATTTAGCTGGCTCAGTTCTGACACCAGTTTAGCAATATCCCCCCAATTCTCTAACGATATGTCCATATGACATGATGCTCGGCCAATGCTCCATTTCAGGTCTTGTATCCTGGGTTTTCAGGACATACATTTATCACCTGTGACCCTTATGTTTGTAGGGTCCCCAGGTACTGTCAACCAACCAGAGCCCATAGCGAGCAGTCAGAGCCCATAGCAACCATCTAGAGCTCATAGGAACAAATCTCAGAGCTCAGCTTTCATTTCATATAGTGCTTTGTAAAAATAAAAGCTGAGCTCTGATTGGCTGCTCTGAGCTCTAATTGGTTGCTATGGGCAACAAAGACAGCCTTAATGCTAGGCAGTTTTCATGCATTCACGGCCCCTTATTCCTTTTCCAAATCCAAAAGTACATCAGAGCTTTCCCTTTTACTGAAATAGCCTATTTAGCTGGCTTAGTTCTGACACTGATTTATACTCTTATGTTCCTAGTCACTCTAAGGCTAAGTCTACACTGCAATGTGAAAATGCTGTCCAAAATTTGACGACATTTTCACATCGCTTGACCGCACTGCTCTGCCTTTTTTTTGTGCAAAAACACCCACAATCATATTTCGGAGTCCTGGCGGCCCAGTACATTGGGGCTCCGGGAATCCGACGGCGGTCTGGCAGAATATACAACACGTTCTATATTCCGCCGCATGGTTTTAGGTTCTGGAAACCCTCAGTAAAAAATCTCTGCTATGTAGACTACGCAGCGCTGGCTACGTTCGGATTTTCGGCTGATTCAAATTACTGAAGCTGCTGAAAAACCAGTGCTGTGCAGACATACCCTAAGGCTGCAAAGTACAAATACTGAATAAAATTCTGACTAGTATTTGAAAAATAAAAGGGTTTTTAATTCTTTTGCAAGTTTTTTTTTTATGTTTTTTTGGATTCAGCCATCCAATCCCATACCAAAATAATCCTCCATTTTCTGAGTGAAATCCGGTGGAAGAATGTGCATTTTTCAAGTTTTTTGCAAAATCATTGGTTTTGAAATCTGACCTCAGAAAGTCTGAGCCGTGTAGACCACAACCCAGATAATCTATTGAGGTCCATGGACATGGTTTCCAGTCAGGTTTTCATGGTTTTCAAAATCAGAAACTGGCTATAAATCCTTACCCAGTAGACATAACCTAAGAATATTTTCACATGAAAGATTTTTTAGCAGAAAATTTCACAACAGACTCTTGAATTTCTGCTACAGATTTGCAGTTTTATGCAACGAATTTGCATTGATTTTATGCATGGATTTGATTGCTGGTGATCCCATCAATAGGACCTCCACCAATCCCTAAAATAAGGAATCCAAGTCCTTTACCCCAGAGGCATAACTTGCATCTCCTGGGCCATAATGCAAATAGTGAAATGGGGACCTTGAGCTACCTCATGTCATTTACAAATCAGAAGAGCTTTTGGGGCCCCCTCAGGCTGCAGGGCCAAGTAGCGACTGCTATCTCTGCACTCCCTATAGTTAAGCACCCGCTTCCCCCTGTCCTTACTCGCTGTGCTCACCCAGTAAGGGAAAACTTTGAATGGAGCGGTGGCTGAACAGCATGAACATTTCGTAAGGAACTTGGGGTCATAGCTACAGTTGGTGTCAGAACTGAGCCAGCTAAATAACCCCAGAAGTGCCAGTTATGGAGCCGAGTAGAGCTCTGCTCCCGGCAATATTCTGGCTATCCTGTGGATAGGTGATAACTGTTAATAGTGGCACAGGCTCTTTAAAGTTCCATTTAATGTGACCGTGGCAGTTTCCATGTGACAAGCAACTTTTTTTTTGCAACGCTGATTTGAAATCTGTATCAGAAAAAACTGCTCCTTATGAAGTTCAGTCCGAATCCCACCAAGATCAGAGTGGAAAAATAAAACCGAATATCTCCGCCTATGCTCCGTTGACCACGATGGCCGCACCACCCACATTAACTATATGATGATTATAAATCTGAGCATCTAGCCGCAGGTTAAACATAACGGCGCCCGGTAAATTGCGCGACTAAGGAGGGCGACGATTGTGCAAACAAACCCGTCCAGATGAATATTTACAAGACGAGTAAAAAGTGTTTACTGTCGACCTCGCTCGGCGCTGATGGAGTAATTTAATTAGCGAGCTCCATATTCAGCATTTAAATGCAACTAACTTATCTGAGAGGATTCCCAGCGCGTTTTGTTTCGCACGGAATGAACCTGCTCGGAGAAGGTTACGTGCCAGTCCCAAATCCCAGATGCAGCCCAGATCTGCTTCCTGCAGCAATTTCACGGCAATTCATTATATAATATATAGGACAGCGTTATTATTAACACGGCGGCAGCGCAATTCACTGCCACAGACTGAGAAATGTTATCACGCGACCCATACTTAACTCGCATTACAGTGGGGCCGGGCGGCCGCCGACACCAGCCTGCAGCTCCCAATACACAGAGTCATTAATCAAGAACCGCCCCTCGTGATACTCTCCCTGGAAAGACCTCCTTAATACGGTCATTAATTATTATTAATGATGTGAGAAAGGTGACGAGGGAGTAGAATCTGGAGCACCAGGCTTCTGACAACCCAAAAATAACGTGTGTACTGCTAACAGCGCTCAGGTTATACCAGCATGCTCTATATCACTATAGAGAAGATGTACAACTTATATAGTTATACATGTACAGCTAGTATGTGGGATATGCCCAGGTTATACCAGCATCCTCCATATCACTATATACAGAAGATCCCCAGGTTATACCAGCATGCTCCATATCACTATATACAGGAGATACCAAGGTTTTACCAGCATGCTCCATAAACCTATATACAGGAGATCCCAGGTTATACCAGCATGCTTTCCCTATCACTATATACAGGAGACCCAGGTTATACCAGCATGCCATACACTATAAACAGGAGACCCCAGGTTATAGCAGCATGTCCCTATCACTATATACAGGAGATCCCAGGTTTTTACCAGCATGCTCCATATCACTATATACAGGAGAGCCCCAGGTTTCCAGCATGCTCCATATCACTATATACGAGATCCCAGGTTATACCAGCAGCTCCATATCACTATATACAGGAGACCCAGGTTATATCAGGATGCTCCATATCACTATATACAGGAGATCCCCAGGTTATACCAGCATGCTCCATATCACTATATACAGGTGATCCCCAGGTTATACCAGCATGCTCCATACCACTATATACAGGAAATCCCCAGGTTATACCAGCATACTCCATATCACTATATACAGGAGATCCCCAAGTTATACCACCATGCTCCATATCACTATATACAGGAGATCCCCAGGTTAAACCAGCATGCTCCATATCACTATATACAGGAGATCCCCAGGTTATACCAGCATGCTCCATATCACTATATACAGGAGATCCCCAGGTTAACCCGCATGCTCCATATCACTATATACAGGAGACCAAGGTATAAACCAGCATGCTCCTTATCACTATATACAGATCCCCAGGTTATACCAGCATACTCCATATTACTATATACAGGAGATCTCCAGGTTATACCAGCATGCCCATATCACTATATACAGGAGGCCCAGGGTTTTACCCGCATGCTCCATATCACTATAAAACAGGAGATCCCCAGGTTTATACCAGCATGCTCCAATATCAAATATATACAGGAGATCCCCAGGTTATACCAGCAAAGCCCATATCACATATACAGGAGAACCCCAGGTTAACCCTGCTCCAATCACTATAACAGGAGAATCCCAGGTTATTTCCGCATGCTCCATATCACTATAAAGGAGATTCCCCCTTATAATATACATTCACATAGTGGATATCCCAGGGTTATACCAGCTCCTCCATATCACAAAACAGAATCCCCCGTATACCACAGCTCCATACACATATACAGGGGACCCCCGGTTAACCAGCACTCCATATCACAAAAAACAGGATCCCCAGTATCCGCTGCTCCATACACTATAACAGGGGACCCAGGTTATACCCAGCTCCATATCACATAACAGGAATCCCCAGGTATACCAGCAGCTCCAATACTATAAACAGGGGGCCCAGGTTATACCACATGCTCCATACACTAAAACAGGAACCCCAGGAAATACCACAGCTCCATATCACTATATCAGGGGATCCCCAGTTTTAAACCAAAAAAGGGGT
Organism: Phyllomedusa bahiana; assembly: GCA_025379985.1. Taxonomy (NCBI): domain Eukaryota; kingdom Metazoa; phylum Chordata; class Amphibia; order Anura; family Hylidae; genus Phyllomedusa; species Phyllomedusa bahiana. The sequence continues at coordinate 75,286 of JAODAL010018227.1, forward strand.
GGTTTCCCTGCCCATACACTATAAAAAGAAGGGGTTTTAAAA